>CAAKHB010003452.1:215666-235282 GCA_901007665.1 Aeoliscus strigatus
GGGGGGGGGGGGGGGGGGGGGGGGGGGGGGGGCACCGCTGTGTAGCGCAGAGACGGAAAGATTGCTTTGGGTAATTAGGGAAGTGACACATGAGTGTGTGAGTGTGTGTGTGTGTGGAGGGAGGGCATCCTTGCGCAAATCCGCCGTGGCTGAGATGAAAGGTGTCGAGGATCCTGTGGAAGCGAGACGACAGGAGAGTTTCAAATGAAAATGAGCCGCTGGATTGATAAGTGCTGCACAGATGAAAGATGAGCGAGAAGTTGAGACAGCGAGATATCATCTCGCTTCTAACGCACGCCGCGGCTGGCGTGTTTACACTGAACAAAGGAGTACGCCGGGTTGTCGATCGTTTTTATTTATCAAAGAAGTTTCACTCATTCTTCAAACGGAGAACAATTTTGGTCGTTAGGAGGAGTTTCCTCATCCAAGCAGCAGACGTAAATAATTTACAGGAAAGTTCTTATCCTGTTGACGGACTGATGCCGTAGAAACATGCGGAAACATGAATATTAGAAATATATTGATGTCATAGATCGTTGCAGGTCAACATATTGACATTCTGACCAATGAGGAGTCAGCTCTCATTACAGTCTTGGGTCACACCGAGGGCTTGAAATAACGATTTATTCCATAATTTATGAATCTGTCGATCCGAAGGTTTATGAAATGATAGAAACAAGGTTAAATATGTTGATTAGGTTTTCCCAAACCTAACAACAGACTCATTTTAATTCAGGTCACATTCAGTCAGGTCACTGTGATCTCCGGTGGGTCGGACCAGTACCGTAACATGCAAATAAGTGGAAGTACATTATGGAAATGTTTACAATTAATGAACCATCCCTCTACAATATTAGAAACCTGAAAAATACGTGCAATTTCAGCAATATTACAAGACTGGAAGTGTTACAACTTCCAGTCTTCAGGTGATCCAGACATGCACAAAATATTTAGTTACAGATACATGGACCATTATTATTATTATTATTTCAAATTTACATCCATTTCCACATCTGTGCAGTGATCCAGACCTGAACGGACTCACCACACAAACTAAAGTGGCGCTATGAAGGAAGAGAAATACGTTCCCAAACACCGGAACAGGAACAGCTGTTTCTGTTACGCTGCAGTTGATGTATGTAATGTTAATGCTATTTGCAATTCATTTCGTGGGGGCGATTGGACCCCCTGGAGGGCCACTTTTGGCCCGAGGGCCGTGTGTTTGACACCCCTGCCATAGACAAATGAAGACCCTTCAAATGTCTTGTTTAGTTCACACACAAGATACCAAATTTCCAATCATCACGGGAGCAAATTAAGCAGAAAACGCCCACTTTTACGAAGGTTGAATCAGCGAAGTTATAAAACAAACCCTTGATCCATCAGCAAAATGCACCACAACAAAATTTGTCCACAGACTTTTTTTTAAATCTCAATTTCATCTCTGCTCCCGTTACAGTGGATGTCTCCAGGACCTCATACACACTCACAAGGTGAAAACAATAAACCGGAGGTGAAAACAATAACTAGAGCAGGGTTTTAGTACACGCCACGGAGGTTCCTCTCGCTATCTGCTCCCAAAAAGCCTCGGAGGATATGAAAGCCATCTATCTAAAGTTACCTCATGAAAAACAGAATGAGGCTGGCTCGACAACCAGGGAGAGCCAGATCTCTGCTCGTCTGGATGGATTTCCAATGTGGGTGTCCTCCACAAGGGCATCTGGCTGCTTGCAGAGCTACATGATATACATTTGGCTCGGCAGAGAGACTCCTAACACACTCGCATGTACTCGTCTCGTGCACACGTAAGCGCTGTCACACGAGAAGACAGCGAAAGAGACAGTGTGGCTCTCACGGAGGATTATCAGCGTCCAGCTCACCCAGACAAAAACAACAGATACTCAGCAGTGCCGGGGTGGTCGCTCACCCCTCCTTCACCTTTCCATGTGCCTCCCCGAGGTACCAGTCCATCAGCGTGCCCTTGCCGTGCCCCACCGGCACCGGCAGCTGTGATACCCACCCAGCACGGTTCCCATCACGGCTGTAAATCCAGCCAGGGCTCCAGTCACCCAGCGTAGGGTGTGACAGGTTTCTGGCATCCAGAGCGGAGATGAGACCAGCGCTGCTGGATGTGACTCAGCCTCAGGGGGCGGCGAGCCGCAGGCGTGATGGCGGCATCAGTCGGAGGGGACGGGCAGCGTCTGAGTCATTACAAGGGGCCAGGTCGACACACGCAATTAAATATTTATATACCTCTTTAATTAGAAATCCACTAGATACACAGGTTGCATAGCGAATAAGAGCATCACTGCTTTGATAGGAGATGAGCAGAGAGCTCCTCCTGAAGGTTCATGACAATGACTTGAATACAAGAATACGTGCTAAATATGACAAAAATAAATGTTATATATATCTTAATATGAAAAATATTACGTCACGTCCGCACTCGCGTCGAAGAAGTACAATGGAGCTGGAACTGTGGAGTGGAAAAGTGGCATACGTGACACACACGTTACACAGCTTGCCTCCATCTTCTTTCATTAGTTGATGATGGGGGTGTCACTCAATTCTCTGCACACATTTCCATACACACATCTTTTACTTTATTACTTCCCCTGCTACACACACAGTCAACTGTGTGTGTGTGTGTGTGTGTGTGTGTGTGTGTGTGTGTGTGTGTGTGTGTGTGTATAGTAATGGATGGTTTCACAGTGTCCCACATTTAATCTCCCAGTAAATAAACCCACTTTGTTACCAGACGATGAAGAAGGATGGAGGGATAAAGTGGAGGGAAGATAAACAAAGTAAACGAAGGGTAATAAAAGGGAGCGATATGTATGGATGGTGGGAAGGAGGGAGAGAGAGGATGAGAAGGACAGAACGAAGGGAGGATGAGAGATTGTTTGAGAAGAAGGGAAGGGGGGGACGATGAATAAGTAAGAAAGACAAGGAAAAGGGATTAAGGACGGTGCAGTCGAACTGGAAGAGGAAGTTGAAATCAGGAGGGTAAAACCTTTGAGGACCTCTCTCTCTGTGTTTCCTGCCTGAAATGTCCATCAGCGGCCACCAGGGGGAGAAGTGCATCTCTGCTTTACCGGCTTGGTGATTGTGAGCAGAAAGTTAGGAGAGAGAGGAGGGGCGTCAGCAGCGTTAGGAGGTGAACGACGACACTCCCAGGGATGATTCATTCCACTGTGGACTCCTGCTATTGTGCTTTTCACTCCACTGCTGTTGTGGTCGCCGTCCCTCCGCAACCTGCCACGCCCCTCATCTTTCCTCTATCTTTCAATCCACTCTCTCTCCCTCTCCCGTCTCGCTGCCACCAGCAGCATCTTCCTCCCCTCCTCTAATTCGCCGTTTGCTGCAGAGTGCCCGTGTCATCTCTTTATGCCGGTTCGTCTGGCTGCTGCTCTGTAATTGCTGCGCTGCCTTTCGGACGCTAATCCCCTCGAGCTAATCTTAAATGTGACGTGAACACATGCATGTAATTGGCGACTTTGACACGTGCCGTTTTAGCCGCCGGAGGCTGGAAATGTCACGAAAGAGGTCGATTCTTGACTTGTCAACCCCCCCCGCAAACCCTCTCTCCCAACATCACCCTGTTGGATTAATTGACGCGTTATTACAGGTAATAATACACAACTGTAAGTGCCTTATCATCGGTTCCTGTGTGATGAGCTCCACCTTGGCAGCACGTGAACGCCTCTGAGCCCCATAAATCATGTGGAGCCACCTACTCGTACATATTCATCTCGCTTGTCCTGTGTTTCGCCATCCATCTGCCCTCGATCAGTCTTCCTCACCACTGCCCTTCTCTCTCTCTCTCTCTCTCTCTCTCTCTTCATCCACAAAACAACCCCGTGTGCTCTCATATGCACACACACCTCCTCGGCTTGTGTGAGCCATTATTGCGCAGGCAAGCGTGGGCAGAGGGACCCCTGGGGAGTGGAAGTAGGTACTGCAGAATGGAGAGGTGGTCTATTTTGGATCACTGCAGCAGCTCAGAAGCTCAGCTCAGTGGCTCCTCTTGTAGCCACAGCTGCAGTTATGTGCAAAAAAAACCAAAAAAAAGACAGATTTCTGGGAACCTCCCTCCTCATGTATGCTAATGTCGCCGTATTTGGGTTTCTGTCGAAGCATATCAATCCATTTTTTACAACTATCATCTGCAGAAACTCCTAATTAAGCCTCTGATAGTGCCACATCAAACTTCCTGCGGTTATTCCAGCTCACTTCCTGTGGAGATGCAGGCAGCGTGACCCTGCGGTCTACTGAAGTGCAGCGAGGGAAAATAACTTGAGCAAACTTCTTGGATTCACTCATGCTAATTGCCATGCGCAGCTGGGAAGTTCTCAATTAATGCAGAATAGGTTGGTGTTTGGGGAAGGTGGGGGGAGAGAAGTGCTAGAGTGCTGTCAGTTTTACTAAATCCTTGTCACAGGAATAAGAAGCGTATTCAGAGTAAAGTGATGCTCCACGGGCTGAATGCCACTCTGTTGTCGGATTTGTAAGGTGGTGATTTGCTGATCAGTATCTCATTATGTGAGACGGGAACAAAAAGATGTCTTCCTTGAAGCTACCATGAAATGTGTTTAAGTACACTGTGATTATCTCATGCTCATGTGAATCAACAATGACTCTGAAATGTCTTAATTTCTGCTTTATTCATGCGCAGTGTGATAATTGTAATGATTGCTGGTTCTGTGCGACTGTTTAATTCATTGCAGCTACTGCATTTTATAAAGTGTATTGACTTTGCCGACAGCTTTATAAATGTAATATTCTACCTAAACACTTTATAAAACTGTTTAACTTGTTAGCGTTCCAACAAAAAAAAAAGTCATTTTAAACACAACGCTGCCTAAACAAACCAGTGCAATAACTACATCCTCAAGTTCTTCCTGTCCTAACTAAACCTGATTTAAAGTACATAACTTGCTAATCGTTTTCCATGTTGCCCTTCTAACTTCTAACCTTTCAACTTCCAGATTCTCTTGTAACCTCTCTTAATTTGTCTTCTCCAAATTTCTTAAAGGGAACTTTGATAATGAGCGCCTGGCTATTGCTAGACAAAGAATCCCATACCGACTCGGTCGGGTAGTTGACGAGTGGCTACTCGACAAAGGTAATAAAATCCCTTTAACTGCACTAATGATCCAACTGCCTTAATCGCACTAACCACCACTCTGGAGGAGATGCAGTCCCACGCAGCAGGGGTGAACCCTCTGTATCAGACCCTTAAATCTCCCCCAACCTAACCATTGTTAAACAGGTGCGTCTTCGCCCTCCAATGATCAGACTTTGTCATTATTGTCAATATCACTATTATTCAAAAAGTGGCATTCACCTGTCTCTGGCATTAGGGTGCAGATATCGAAAGCACCTTAAACTGGAGCTGCATCTCTTCAGAGAATTAACCCCCGAATAACCCGACATAACCCCCCTTTAATAACCTGTAAACAGATTCCTTCATTCCTGTGTCTTCTGTTGAATGTGGACTTGCAGTGAATATATATATTTTAAAACTTCAACCATCAAAAAAAAAGTGTAACTGCCTTTGAGGCCGAATGGCCTGATGAAAGTCACTAAAAGTTAAAGGGACTGTTAAGGTGTCGCATGCACCGGGTGGCGATTTATCGGCCCGCCCCGTGCTACATGCAGCCGCTAGCTGCGGCCCCATCAGAGGTGATGACCATTTAACCCTTTGAGTGCTGAATGTCCCGACCTTTGTCTTCTGCCCGCGCGTTTGTGCTGCTGAAGGTGGTTGATTCTTTAAAAAAAAAACAAAAGACAAGTGTTGCGGTCTGGTGAAAGTGTAGCAAAAACTTCTCAAATTCACCATGTAGAGATGAGGATCTAGGTAAAATAGATGTAAAATAGATACGGTTTGGGTTTTTTTTAGCAGAACTTTCCTATTTGCATAAGAGATGTCTTTAAATGAAAAATCAAGAGCGTAGCCAAATCGCTCCAGGGGAAAGTTGGAAAACGTATTCACTGCCGTTTGTCTGCAGAACTAGCATGTTTATTTCATGCACACAAAGCGATCGTCGCATTCATCGTCTCTCCTGAACGATTGTATTTAGGACGCCGGTGTGAAAACATTAGGTCTTAAAGGCTGAATTAGAGAGTGAATCAATAAAAAATGACTTCCTTATGAGATGATTTGTGCTCGCTGTGAAACATTATGAGTTTCAAATTGAATGTATTATTCTCTTTCTTCTGCGGTTTGAAATGCATCCAGTCATTTAGACGAGAGCGTTGGGATGAAGTGCAAAATAACCCCCCCCCATCTACCAGAGCGTGAGTGCTTTGATCAATGCGTATTCCGTAGTATGTAATCTGATTGAATATGTTCGGAAACGTCACAGCATGATCTGCAGAAGCAATTTGCATTTCAACGACGTACGGTCTCGAGAAGCCGATTAGCAGACATGTCGGAGCTCAAAGGGTTAAAGAATGTTGTGTTACGTCGATAAGGAGGCGGCTAGAAGTCACAGATGTGAGAGCGATAAGCAGAATCTAACCACCTAACAGCAAATCAAACCCCCCCCCCCACACACACACACACACACTAACCGCTGAGGGCTCCTCTCATGACACCCCCGCCGTCCATCGCCAGCCGCAAGCTCAATTCGGACCTCTTTGACCAGCTGGGAGCAAATTCCAGAGCCCTCAGTTATAACTGTGTTCTAAATCACATTTTAACATTTGAACGATTGGAATTGGACCCGTGTGTCATTATTTGGAAGAACTTGGACAGGTTTGCGTCGATTGCTCGAGATTAAAAAAAAAAGAAGAAGAAGAAGAAGAAGAAAAAACTAACTAAGTTCTAACTCACTAAGTAACGACTCACTCCTGCAAAGACTCAGAGGGTTAAAACGCATCCCAAAAAACAAAGAAATTTAAAGTGACATATCATTGTGCTATTCAAAGGAAAAGGTCCCTTTAACATTTATTGTTTTCACCGTTGAGGAAATATGTGTTTGTATGTTTTGTTGTGTGTGATATGTCTTGAAGGTGATGGATTGCGGTAAACAGTCTGGATCACGTCTCCTGGTCCAGACTGTGCTACCGAACACAAGACACTCAGCCCGTGGGTCTCCTGTCTGTTCACTGCACCTTCACTGCTTTGTTACTTCTGGAATATCCAGCCACACACACACACACACACACACACACGCTCACATCCCTCAGTGTCAAACGCCGACGCTCCCAGTGTTTCACACTGATGTACGAGGCTCCTCCTGGCGTTTGTGGCAAACGCGGCGGGCGTTCATATAACATTAACCCACTGGACCCGATGTAGACGCTCTTGTC
The DNA here is from genome assembly GCA_901007665.1 of Aeoliscus strigatus. Lineage (NCBI taxonomy): Eukaryota > Metazoa > Chordata > Actinopteri > Syngnathiformes > Centriscidae > Aeoliscus > Aeoliscus strigatus. The sequence goes on from CAAKHB010003452.1 coordinate 222,984, forward strand.
TTTTGACATCGAGATCTGAGGGGGGAACACAGGACTAACACTGAGCACACCTCGACGACATAACGGTGTTCATGTTCAGACGTGTGTAGTTCCAGATATACACTCCTAAATTTGATCAGTGGGGCCCTGGCGTCATCCGTTTGGGGAAGATGCGTGTGGCTTGTTTTAGACCGCTCCCAAACGCCGGTTCCGTGTGGACGAAACATCCATATGATAAAAAAATATTTGCGATGCGTGGACATGGCCTCACAGACTCCTTTTTTTGTCATCGATCTCGAGACAGGACGCTTGTCGGGACAAAACCGCTCACCGATCTTCACCAATCGGTGGACGTTTCTTCCGGCCATGATGGCAGAGTCGATGAGAGCTCTGCTGTGGCTCCTCATATCCGATCCCGTCCCCCCTTCTGTGTGAGGCAGATCAGAGTGAGCATCTCTGGCCGACTCTTTGCCCGCTGACTAAATCCAAAACGGCAGCCGTTACAGGGACCCAATGGAAAGAACGAATCAAGACTCCTGAAAGTTTCCTGCAGCTAAAACTTCCTCAGACACGGCCTTTTTTTTCTTTGCATCTTCTCCCTGTGCTTCTGATGGATCTGTCATCTCAGGTTTTCCTCATCGGCCCACCCCAGCTTTTACTTTGTCCTGTCTCTGCTGAATTCTTACTTTGGTTTCACTATCCCCCTCACCACAAACCTCCCTACGACATTGTGCCCTAAATCTTGAGAAACACATATTATGTCGATGTCGAAGAGGAGTTACACCAGAAAATAAAGAGATACGAGCAAGAAATCCTCTTAGTCAACCACCCCAACGCCCCTCCAAAAAAAATGGCAGACTTGACATCTTCTGGCGAGCAGTGTGTCCCCCTGGAGCTCCTCAGAGCATGACGATGAAGGTCTGATCGAGCTACACAAGCACAGAGACGAGGAATACTAAGACACTCGGTCTCTGTGGCCTGGAAACCAAGAAGCCAGGTTTAATGTTCAGGGTTTAATGCCCCCCTCCCCACCCCCATCACTCCACCATCATCCCTAATCAAAAGCAATCACGTCCTCCCACTTGGTGCGGGGCCAGAGCCTAAATGAACATCCCTGGGCCAGGCATGGGTCCAGATCTGCTATCCATGATCACATTTTAATTTCTCTCATATAAGTGAAGGAGAACAAATGTGTCTTTCACCCACACACACCCTCTCCACCCCCACCATGATGAGGGTTGTATCCCACCGAGTTCCCAACTTATTTTCTCATTTTATCTTGCCGCGCTGTTGTGGCCACATTGGAGGAAAGTTGAAGGAAAGTCTTTGAATATTAATGTTACTTGTTCTGTTCGACAGTGGATCAGGAACGAGGGGACACGTAGACGTTTATGGACCATGAAATAACAGCACAGTCACAGCTGGAATCCTCAGCTAACCACCGTTCTATCGCCGTCCGCGTCTCCCTCGACAGTATGACTTGTTTAAGATCTAAACACCGATAACGGAAGGAACCACATCTGATTAAATCCAATCTATACTCTGAAAAGTCTTTCCGATGCTTCGGCACTATCTCGGCACCCTCAGCTGCCTTCAAGGACCTCGGGGCTCCACGCAGCCTCACGAGCCTTTCAGCTTTAACTTCATGCCGCATTTGGCTCCTCAGCCCCATTGTCAAACACAATTAATTCATAGTGTTCTACCCGAACCGGCCCAGCGTCTTAGAAGAAAAAAAGCAAAACGCTCTTAATTACCAAAAAGAGTCTTGCGCGGAAGAGATAACTAAGGAACAGTTCCTAATCGACTTTGTCAGCATCCCACCCCACCCTCTTTGTTCTCCACTCTTCCTCGACTTTCTCCCTACTTATTCCTTTTTTTAAAAGAGTAAAATGGAAATTGGGGGAGTTCTTGTTTGTTCACAAAGGCAGGAACAAATTCTGCAGACACAGGAAGGATTTGAAAGTGAGACTGTTTGCTGAACACATCAGAAAGTATTGACAGAGGTGAATTCTGGGGCATCTCTCCCACCCGAAACATTTCAGACAGAAGTTCCCTGCAACCATATGGCTTCCCTCCTCTCTGTGAGATAACAGCAGTGGACGGAGGATGAGAGGCGTGATGATGACAGCGGTGGAAGAGAGCTGGGCTTCTTTTTATACCCTCTTCTACAGGGATGGATGGGTGCATTCTGATCATCTTCTGACCTTCCCGTCCCCTCACTCCAGTCCCTTGCTCCACTTTGGCTGCCCCGCAGCCTTAGGAGGACCAAGCAAACAGCACTGCATCGCGCTGCCGTCGACTCCCCGCCTCCCCGCCTCCCCACCTACATCCTGGGAGTTGCAGCAAACATAGGGCCATTATTTCACTGCCTCTGAAAAGCAATATGCGCATTAGCAAGTCGAGCGTAGCCAGAGTTCAGCCCACTCCCCTGCTTAGCTGGAGTCAGCCAGTAATTACTGGCCGCAGCTCATCGGAGATGTGGCTGTTCTCTGTGTCTAGAAACAGAAGTCAAGGGGGATCTTGCGTCAATGCAAAGCCGCAACTCGCTTTGCCTCCCACTTATCTGGAATTTTCTTAACAGTGTTCAAACCTCTTTTTTTGAGCAGATTACATGTGCGGTTGAGTCTTAAATTCAATTGCACACGAGTCAATAGTTTAGGCAGATTATCTAATATATCCCCTATAATGAAAGTACACAAACCTGATTCTCCTAGAAAAACCTCCATTATCTCAACAAAGCCAACGCATGATCAAACGATCAGCTTTAGCTCTTTCCACTGATGTTTATCCGCACTTTGCAAAGACTATCGGGCCTCCTTGTGTTGCAAAAGCTGTGCGTCGGGGTGATAACGTCCTCCGGGGTCATTCAAACACACTTGCCCTTCCAAGCCACCTCCCTCATCAAAGCAACAGTGACCTGAGACAAAACTGGGCACAGGACATACAAACCCCCGTTTTCGTGAGGTTCAACGTCAAACATGCACGTTCACTCTCCTGTAACTCTGTTTACTTTGTTTGCCAGCAGAACTTTTCTCCCCCCGAGTCGCCACCATCTCAATTTTTTCATCGAGCCTTGATCTGCTACCCCCACCCTCTCCGTGCCCTCACTCCATCTCCTCTGACATCCTCATACAGACTCACTCGTCTGTCATCCTCCATCGTTCCTGTCATTTCTCGTGTCCCCGTTCTCTCCGTCTCCCTCCACCATCTCTTCCTCCGTTGTCTCTCTCACAGACATCCAGTAGATAACTCAGCTATGTGTCCTCTGGCCAACGTTGTCTGGAAGACGAACGTACCTCACATGCGACATGACATGTTTTTTAAATGATTTACAGGAAAACGTTCTGATGGTTCAACTCCTGTACATATTTGTACACCGTTCATTTCCACTTCCTGGTTGCCATGGAGGAGTACTGCATTCTGCAGAACATTATTGTCATTAAATTAAAAAATAACCACCCTCTCCCAGCCGCTGTGACACACAGGGGCCATTACCTCAATGATTTGTCTGCCACCAGCTATCAGCCTCTAAGCCGCCCCACGAGTGTGATAGTGCATGATAACGCGTAGAAGTCCTCGCGTGGGCCTTCGTTTGCTCTGATCTATATGAGCTTCCACACAGACTTTACAGGCTGCATGTTTGCAGCTGCCTGACGTAAAACAATTGACGAGATGCTTAACAAGGACAGTAAAGTTCGCTAAAAGCTGGGACATCATAACACGCATCCGGACTCTTTTGTGACTGAGAATGCTGCTGGTTAACACCATCTTTATCAGACACACACAGAGACACACGACCCCCTGAACGCTGAGCAGACGTCAACAGGCTCAATGCAAACCAAAAACCCTTTGTCTTGAATGCGAGTTGATCACAGTTGTACCCGTCGGATGTTTGTTGGACTGACAACACAACCTCTGGCTGTATATTAGGTTATGTCATATTAGCAACATTCACAGGAGCAACGTCTTGGCAACAGAATATCCGGCAGGTCCGAGGGTAGATGTAAATGGCCTTCTGCCTCAACCAATTAGAGCAATGCAAAGGGAGACAGAGCATCTTATGTTGAGTAAACAGTTTAAGCCGGAGAAGGGAGGGAAGACAGCTATGACACACACACACACACACACACGTATATAATCGTCTTCATAGCTTCCTCATGTACTCTGTACTCTGTTTCCTGCATTTTAATGTTGATTCCTTCGTTACCCGCAGCTATTTTTATTGTACTTTGTTGTGACATATGATGGACATATGATGTGCTACTTTATGGTTTTCGTATGTATACAGATGTTGTAAGAATGTACCATAGGGAGTTGAGGGTAATCGGAGCTGTCAAGAGTTGGCAGAGGAGTGTATGCGAAGGGAAACCTCTCTTGGGGAAAATGGGAGGATGGGGAACACAGGTGGGATGGATGAGAGAGAGGAGACAGGAGGTAGAGAAGGGCGACAAACTAAACGTGTAAAGTGACGGGCGGGCAGGGACAGAGGAAAACAAACAGCACAAGGAAACATGAGCAAAGCTGCAGGGAAGGAGACGAGTAGAAATTCGGACATAATGAGGATGATCAGGTGAGAATGCAGATGAAGTGACCAGGAACAGCAGAGATCCAGTGGACTGACAGAATGTGGCAAAGGAGCAAAGCAAAGGTGAAAATAGACTGTTGTGTTCATAAGAAATGTTTTTTTTTTTTTTCCAACTGAGAGAGCTGAGAGTGCCACGGTAAATGAAGCTATGTGCTGACGGCGTTTTTTTTTTTTCTTTTTTCACGCTTCTTCGAGCATTGTCAACACTGAACTTCATAGGATTTGCATAGAGATTAGATGCTGCCAGCACACACAAGAAAGGGACGTCTTGTGGACACAGACGTGACATTAGCATGCTGGGCCTCAGCCTCAGAGCCCTTAGCATGGCTTTAAACTCCTGGTAGGTTTGAATATGTAAAATACCTCGCAGTGGGTGCAGAAATTGTATTATTCTCACTCGGTGGAAGAATGGCTTTAATGTAACTAGCAGGAAATTTTGTTCCCAAATGAAACTACGTACATAGCAACTCATTGCAGAAAGCTGACCAGCACACACACACACACACACACGCGCTGCACTGCAGTTAATTAACGCTGTTTGTACACCCATGAAAGCCTGCTGTAATGACTGGCTTGGCTAACCCCCCCCCCAGCCCCAGCACAAGGACCCAGCCCCTCCCACTGGTGAGCCTCTGCCCATTAAATGCCTATCACCCTAAAAGCCCTGGGGAGAGAGGCGAGGCAGCAGGCGCCCAATCCCATCAAATAAGACCAATAGAGCCTCATCAATGTGCAGAACATGTACACTGTGCTGCCGGCTAAACACACACACACACACACACACACACACACTCACAAAAAGGAGGCGTATGTAAATAAATATTTGAAAAGGCCACTGATCGTACACACAAAGGTCATTTCACTGACATATTTCAAAAGTTCTACACTCTGCAGCGCCACAACATATACTGTCAATATGAGCCACTGGGATTGTTTATCATGCACATACACACAAACACACAGGGCTATTGCCCAAAAAATTGGCTGGAAAGCCACATGTCACTTTTGATTTGACCTGCACACCCTGAAACATCATCAGCGGCTGTTAGAGGCTCATCCTGAGCCGACAGCTCCAAAAACAAACGCTGATTTCCCTTCATCTAGTCTAGAGGGCACCTTTCGTCTCTCCTGCGCCGTCGCTCTTGATGATGAATGCATAAGCAGAGCTCTCTGAACCGTCGTCGTTAAAGGGGGCAGGGGCAGATCACCATGTTAAGCTGGATTCATGCTTCTACATTGAATTGATGCAGAGCCTAAGCGGAACGGTCTGCGTGTTTTCAAAATCGTATTTCTTTTTATTTTACACGTTAAGACAGCTCAGTCATGTCTTGGACCTATATATACAATACAGAGGAATTCACACCCTCAAGTTGTCAGTAGTGAATATTAAGTCACAGCTATACCATCTCCTCCAGTCTAAGCCCATGGTAACGAAACGGCCCCCTGGCCCTCGTCAGTATCAACTCGCGCCAGCACCTGCTCGTATGACACGTATATCACTGTCATAGTTTCAGTCCATTTTTTAATAGTCTGGTGGGGATGTCTGAGGATATATCAGTTTGCTGTGATCGTCCCGACCATTATAACTGTAAAGTCATGTTTTGACACTCCCGTTATTTGTGTTTGGTCGCCCATTCCATTCAATGTACATTCCAATAGCACATGTAGGAAAGTCCCTGCCTTTTTTCACATTTCCAATAAAGTCTAGAGGGGCTAACGTAGAATCTATATCTTAACTTCTATGTATAACCTTACATATATATAACTTTGGCCTCCTTGATATATTTCCCAGAGTTTGCTACTATTGTCCTGCATCTGTCTGCATTGAATACCACAGCAACTCCAACAAGATTGGTATCATTTTCCCCTTGATGAAGGTTTTTATCTACAAACATGTCATCATGAGCTGCCTGTCGATGTGGATTACTCACAACTTTGTCAAAACTAGATGTTTGCTTATATTCCCAGCTCCTCCACACCTTCACTGGAGGTGGAGGGTGGCATGATACAGGAGACCTGCTGGGCTGATGGTGTTAAACGTATCCTCTTCCTCTTCACTTCCTGTGTTCTTGATGCCTCTGTTGTTTCTCTCCTGTATTTTACAAGCTGATGTCTCTCCACCATACCTTTCTCCTCGAGCTGTGCCATCATTCCACACCGAACTACGTGATGAGATAATAGAGTGAGACTGAGCCGTTATGTCAAGAGTGCGTATGCGAGATATTAAGTCTCATCGTAATGAAGTTAGCGGATGGAAGCCAGGTCTCTTGTGGGCCCCTGAGGAGCCTAATGATCTGATAATGGGACGGCACATGTAATGACCCTTCTCTGTGGAATAGCTGGCGCTCTCTGCATAAAAACTGCAGATGCACGTATACAAAACATCACTTCAACACACCCACTGACATTATTTCTCTGGTCGCATGCACCTGAGTGTTGTAAGAATGAAGGCACTCGTAAGCGCTGGGAGTAAATCATGATTACGGTAATGAAATACTAATTGTAAACAACCCGTCACTTGTGTTTGCGCGCTGATATGTGGAAGGTTGTCCTCCATGGATTCCACCCAACCCCTGCGAGGAAATGCAATATTGAAAAAGGCGGTCCGACATTTCATCTGCCGTTGTTAAGCTGCAGACGGTATAAGTTGACAGGAAAGAAAGTTACTTTTGGAAATGTAATTAAACTTTGTCCTGTTCAAAATGTAATCAAAGTGTAACTGTATTATTACTAATATTATTATTATTAATTGTAGTTTTTGAAGGTTTTACAAAGAATGTTCAGATTCTATAAGAAGATATAAAAAAAGGACGTGAAAGAAATATTTCCATTTTGTGATTCACATCTCTTCCCTCTAGCACATTGTTCAGAAATGGTTGTAATGACAATTGCCATCGTGAATATAACATAACTAATGTAATTGCACATTTTTCTCCAGTAATGTAACTGATTACAGTTATGTTTAGTTTTGTATGTTTTTGTAATTAAATACATTATATTAATTATTAGTAGTAATTAATTGTCACTAATCATCACAGCGCACGGTGGAAGCGTCTTTCTCTTTCAAACACGTTCCCTGCTTTGATTGATTTGTCTTCTCATCGCCTCTGTTTTACGCCTTCGTCTGTCCCCTCCGTCCTCTCAGTCTCTGTCCACAGTGGGACGTCAGTACCTAGAGTAGGGAAATACGAGTTTGGAAAAACTGACATCAGCTGATTAAAATACACGGAGCCCATCTCCCCCCACCCCCCTCCACACGCCCTGGTAACACATTAGTATTGGTCCCTGGTTAAATGGTCGGCGCTCTCCTCCATTGTCGCTCCATCCAGATGAATGGCAATGACCACAGAGAGGAACAGCCCCCCCTGCTGAATTAAACATTCCCTTCCAATGAGGCACGAACGGGGGCGACAATTTTCCTGCTGGCAGAGGTGCTTTATCACTGTGCAGCTCAGGTGCGCTGGAGGTCAATAACACCAACCCAGCATTGTTCTAATATATTCAATCTCAGGCCAAATGAGATGCGTTTCACCGTGAACCTCCAGTTTCGGGGTCAACCAGCGACTGCCCCTGCAATATAGTTGACTGTCACATTCCGCCTGCCTCTTCTTGGAGAAAGGAAAGTGGCGCATTGGCCGGCCAACCAGGATCCAGCCTCCCTAACGTGTTACCAAGGAAATCCCATGTGATTTCAGCTTCACCCTTTATCTCCGTTTCACACTGTGTCTGTGTTTCACTTTCTTTCATGTGCAAGCTCACCCGGAGCCCGTGACTCATTTATATTCTCTCTCTCTCTCTCTCTCTCTCTCTCTCGTTTGTCTGTACTTCCTCTGTGTGTATTCCAGGTCGCCAGCTGACGATCTTCAACAGCCAGGCGTTCATCAAAATCGGTGGGGGTGGGGAGAAGGGGCGTCACTTCCAGGGCCAGATCTCAGGCCTGCACTACAATGGCCTGCAGGTGCTCAAACTGGCAGCGGAGGGCGACCCCAACGTCCAGACTCAGGGCAACCTGCGTCTGGTGGGCGATGTGCCCTCTGTGCTCACAACCGACACCACCTCCACCACCCCACTGGCCGATATGTCCACCACCATCATGGAGACAACCACCACTATGGCCACAACCACCACCCGCAAGCAGCGCTCACCCACCATGAGGGACGGTGTCACACAGGTGAGAGCGTCCTCGGCTTGTCTTAACTTAACTTAACCACCTGCTAAAACCTGAGGATGTTCTAAAATGTTTAATGAACTAAAATCAGTAATTCTCAGTGTCTGAGGCAGATGGACTTCAAAATAAAATAAAATAAAATACATTCAGTATAGACTTAACAACTGATCATTTTGCCCCAGCGGTCATCAACATTACAAAAAAGTCAATAAATAAAATATGTTCCTATAATAAAATGAATAAAAATGAGGTTAGACCCCATTTGATTCCCTTATTTTTCAAAGGGTGCACAGAAATTATTGAACCCAAAGTGATGCCAAAGTGAAGGATAAGGATCTGTACATTATGCTAATAATAATGTGATATATGTCATAGCTTGAGGTAATAGCTGGCTAGAGGTCATAGAGGTATTGTTTTCAGTCATGTCTCTGCTTCCATATCCATTTCCTCTGATATTTGGTGACTCACAGTGTATTTTGGAGGTCACATGACGTGAAAACGATAGCATAACATATAAATGCAGTTCCGGTCTTCAGGCTGCATTCAGTCGGAATGAGCTGCGGCGCGCTGGTTCATCGACAGCGTTTTATTGCCGGATTGTGATGCAATTTAATGTTAATAGGCTTCGTGGTTAAAAATTTAACGAGCACGGCCAAGGAAGCGTATGGCCTCCTTGGATGAGCCGTTGTGCATCTCCAATAAAATCATATGTCAACGACAAGGTCACGTCCTGTAAAAGATCTGTGTCATAAAGACCCATTGTGGGACCTTCTCTAGAAAGTGTGCACATCTTGACCACAGGAGCAGCATGACATTTCCCAGTCACATATTGAATGGTTGCATCATCGTGGCAAATAGAGTTTGCACGTGTCACAGCAATGTGTTTTTAGAAATGTGGTTGGACGTCATTTACAACAAAAGTCAAATCGGTGTTTTATTCACCAGAGAATTAAAGGTTTAAGTGAACAATTCTGTTCAAGTTTTCAAGGTTGTCGGAGGTTGTTTTCAGGAAATACATCTACAGGTGGTCGGGAAATGTTCATTTTTAAAACAGACAGTGGTGATGAGGACGGTGGAAAGTTAGTGAGACATTTACATTTGAACAGAAGCTGTCGATCGTGACGTGATTTATAACAAAACTGTGAGAGACACAAACACTTCAGCGTCCATCAGAACCCAAAAGGATCCATCTTGTGTTGTGTTATGAGTGTCCTGCCAGACAACAGTCAGGGTCCATTTATCCTGACGGTGTGTAGAAGCAGTCTTCAGTTAGTATTTCTACTCAAGAGAGCGACGGAATCTGACTCCGACATGTCACATGCAGCCGTTCAGTATAATATCTGCAGACTTCTGAGAGGAAACATTCCCCTGTTCGGCACATAACAAGCTTTTATAGTGGCTCTGATGTGAAATTGGCAGTTGTAGATGCTGTAAAATTATCGGGATCCAGTTTTTGGGTATTTCTGCATGTTGCCACAGGCCTTAATGTGTCTGACATTTGCCAAGTGACATTTATGTTCACTGAGAAAGGGGCATGATTCTGCCTTCAGAGTGCTTTTTTATTGCAAGGAATCTATTTTCAGCTTGCAGCTTCTTTGTTATTATGTACTGAGAGTGGTGTAATAATCGCGGCGGCTGGTAAAAACGGCATTAAGAACAAATTATTCACGTGCTTTAATGATCAGAATGGTAACTGTGCACACAAATATGTGAAAGCATCAGCGGGGCTGAGTGCTGATTGTTCGTTCTGATGATGACACTTTTTACAAAACATTTGCGGGTGTGTTCAAGATGGAAAAGAATATTACATTTCATTTTGCATATACAATTCTGATCAGATAAAACTAAGTGAAAAGGAACGAGAGTGAGGAAGTTGTTGTTGTTTTTTTGTTTTTTTTTTCAGTGAATATTTTCCTACAAATAGACAATGCCAGAAGCGAGGATTGGATTTTTATCTTCTAACAGACAATGGAAGCTCCAGGAGTGGTTCCATCGATGGACACCAACCTTCAAACGGAACTGGAAATCACACACTCGGCTTTAGTCTCACATATTCGCTCAGCGACAACTATCGATCAACCAATCGAGTGTTCTACCAATTATTTCATTGGTGAATAGAGAAATCGGATTATAAAAACTTGACACAACATACAACAGAGAGAAGACATTGTTAACGTGTTTCTTCACCCCACATTTATGATGGGTGCTCACCGATGGGGAACGACATCATTTAATCATGACGTTGGGGGGGTTAAACGCTCACTGCGTCACCCACACCATTGTAAAGACCGCCCCTCTTCTTCTCTCCTCTCCTCTCCTGCAGAACGCGGACGACCTTTTGGTAGCGTCAGCAGAGTGTCCTAGCGATGACGAAGATTTGGAGGAGTGTGAGCCCGGAAATGGTGAGTTGACTCAGGGAGTTCTGTGCTCGTAGGGACCCAGAAGGAAAGTGCAGACGAGAGAAGGGCTTAGAGTGCTGTTACATAAAATGTGGATGAATAGATATGACTGCTCAGCCCTCCATATGCAGCTACGACTGGCCAGATGTATCACACCCCCCGCCCCCACGCACACGACCCCCCCAGCACCTCGGTCCGTCAGTCGCTCAGCCAAGTAGTTCACCCGGCCGCGGCGCTGATCTCCTGTCCGTGTTTTAACAAAGCTGGACAGCTTCAACGTGGAAACACGACGCGTGCTGTGCGGCACGTCAGTGAGGGCAGCGGGTCAGGCAACCTTCTGACACCGTGACAGGAGGTGGGGGTTAAAGGTCACGTGTTTTACTCGCCACCTTTGTGGCTTCGCGCTCTATTAATCATGCCGTATTTAAAACCACGAGGAGAGAAGCTTCCCCATTAATTTGCAATCAGTGAATCATCATGCTGCTGGTTTGACCCCCAGCGGACTTGATGTTGCAAAATTGAACCAGTTGTTAAATTTTAAAAGTGTACTTTCAGTTTTAGTTGAACTAATTTGCTTTTTTTTGTTGTTTATTTCATGTCGTTTTATTTCAATTTTACTTTCACACCGAAATGAAGCTTCACTTCCTGTAACGTGCTTCAGCTTCATCCGAATGTCATAGTGTATTTACCGAAGCAGGATTACAACTTGCTGACGTCATTGGCTGCCTGAGATAAACCATACAAATCATGTAGTACGAGTAGAAATCTATTCACATGAATGCTCGTCCACTAATAATCCTCAAGCCCACAGTGTTCACGGTCTGATAGACGGTTTGACTCGACCACAGCCGATCAGGAAACTCGGTGCAGACGCCTCTCACACTGCACAGATAACAACATTTTCATGAATGGAGTTATTATTAATACACCATGAAGGTCAAAGAAGTTTGTTTGGGGCTTGTAGGTATGAGAGAAAACACCATCGGTGAGTGAGGAGAAGCTGATCAGAACCTGTGTAGAGAACTCGAGTGCAGCGTCGGGCTGTTTTTCTCTGTAGGTGGTTGAGACCGAAATAGAGCCTCAATTCCCTTCTTATCGAAAAGGAGAAATGGGGGGGGGGGGGTTTGGAGGTGGATGCTATGCCCAGGCTTAATCTCCCATGGGGAAA
>CAAKHB010003453.1:10253-26191 GCA_901007665.1 Aeoliscus strigatus
CCCCCCCCCCCCCCCCCCCTTTACAAAGTGAAGTTGTCGCCACACTCTTGCCCTTGGCTGTAGCTGATTTGGAACTCTTCTGTCTGGAGTATGCCATAGGTCAGGGGTCACCAACATGGGGCCCGCAGGGACCTCAGGAATAGGCCTGTTCTAAAATTAGCACCATTCGTTAGTTCAAAAAATAAAATTTCCTCCCTTGTGATTCTTAATTCTGAGTCAAATTAAAGTTAAATTCAGTCAAATTTGTTATTTTCAGAAGCGTGTCTCAAACTTGCTCTTCTGATTTCTCAAGTACCTTTGTAGCAGCTGGCCGTTTTTAAAAGGTTGGTGACCCCAGCCATAGGTTAGTCGTTTGCACTACATAGCCCATAGGTGTGCATGTGAGTGTGAATGTGTGTCCACTACAACGAAGGGGGGGTCCTGTCCAGGGTGTACCCCCGCTGGGATACCACGCCCGTTAACAGAATGAACACTTTGATGGTCCTTTCTGTTTAAATGGAGTTCTGTTGGTATCTACGTCGGAGTTATGAGCTGCAGAGTACTTCAACCATTCCGCCATCACACACACGCACACACTGAGGCCCAGTCATGAGCGACAGCCGCCTACGTGGATCAGCGTATGGAGGATCTTACTGTCAGGTTTTACTGTCACCGGGTCAGTCATCTGCGCTTTCTCCCCAGCAGCTTCTTCTGTTCCTCTGTTCGTCCCCCTGCTGATCTGCTCTCACTCAGCCTCTGTTGGCTTCATGCTACCCTCGCCCACCTTGCCGTCATGTGTCTGTGGCGCTCCGACCGTCCAGTGTGGACCAGGGTGATAACACGTTCTTGCTCTTTCTCCGTCTCACTCTCGTTTTTTCTCGTTTTGTTCTTGTTTTGTTCTTCTTCTGGCCAGACAACCGCCGCGCTGTCATCGAAAGGTCTCGTTCACGGCACAACGCAAATCACCAACCTCGATGATCACCTGCGCCTAATCAGACGCTAGATGAGTGCCAAAGAGGCCTGCGAGGAGGGAGACCTGGACGGCATCCGGAGGAGGGACAGACCACCTGTCACTGTGGCACACACACACACACACACACACACACACACACACACACACAGCACCGATGATGAAGGCTGAAAGGAGGCACAGGGAACTGAAGTATCATCTCCATGCTGTTCATCTGTTACCTTACATATTTATTGATTTCTTTCAGCACTGAAAACGTGTTTTCGCTGCAACGTGTAATTCATAGGTGAGGATTTTAATCTCTGGTAAAAACGCCATTGTTACCATTGCTTGAAACGTGAAGATTGTTAAAACAGACAGTTATCCCCCAGAACAAAGTGTACAGAATTCAGCACACAGCTGAGGACATGTTGTTTGTCTACACCTTCTAATGTTTATTAGTCCATTCGGTACCACACAAACACTGGAGGTCATCGTCCAAGAATGTTTGTGATGTTAGCAGCCTATTGAAGCCAGTTTGTGTGTGTGTTGGGGGGAGGGGGGTGCTCTAAAGTGCTCTTAAGTACTCTGTGTAAAATACATTTGTGTCCTGTATCATCACCCACCTAACACACAACACCAAAAAAAAAAGAAAACAGCTGACGCTGGCGTCTTCATCTGTGGTCAGATAATAATTAAGTAATCAATCAATTCATATCAGCCAGCTGCTCCTGCCCTCAAGTTTAACCTTCTTCTTGTGTTAGTTTTCTGTTCCCATCTCTTGTGTTAACGGTTCAGTTTTCACCTGTGTCTTTAATCAGCTGTAAAATACAGTAAAACCAAATATCAGTAAGGCTTCCTTATCCATGCAAATATTGGTTCTAATACGTTTGGTGGGGGTCGCTGGGCCTTTTTTTTGTTAGTATACCCCTACGTGTCCACTCTGCAAGTCACCAACTCTGTCCTGAATTGACCTCACATGTCTGGAAATGCCTGTCTTTGTTTTATTTTTGTGCAAATAGAGCTGGCTGTCGGTGTGTTTGCTGACAGTGCACTTTTGTTTTATGTTCTGTCTCCAATTATTGCTTTATCATCTTATTTTCATAACTGGGTCAAAACCGACCCTAACAACACTAAGGTCATAATTTCAACCAGAGCATTTTATAATTTGGTGGAAAATGTTTTTTTTTGTTTGTTTGTTTGTTTTATTTTGTTAAAATAGAGGTACCTGACAAAGTAAAAAAAAAAATGTATGTGGTTCTTTTATGCATTTAAAATCTAAAACACAAGAGGAAGGTTAAGTAGATGTTACTAAAAATAACCACTAAATCCACAATGAGAGCGGGCTGAATAATCAACTGAGTCACAATAGACATGATGATATTTGTCTGAGCAGCTGAGTCTTCAAACATGATACCGTGTCCCCTTTACCACAACACAGATTCCCCAACTCCACATCTGTGGAGTTTGTGTGTGTGCGCGCGTATGTGTTTGTCAGCCGACTTAGTAATCAGAACATGAACCCAGGCAAAAGAGGATTCAGCGTGCTTGAATCCTGGGTTGACTAGATGGAGATTTTGTATTTAAATAATCTGCCAGTGCTGCTTGTGATGTATCTGTTTCATGGTGCCTCCCCTCCTTGACTGCATGCCTCTAAAAATGCAATCATCTCAGCTCAAGGTGCATCCACAATGCTTCAGGAAGTCTGCATATTTAAGATGACAATAATTCTCTTTGGAGTATAAGGTTCAAGCAGTCGTACAGGGAAAGCAGAGAAAATGAAGTTTCCGCATAAGCGATTTTGCAGATAAGAGTTCAAGAGGACGTGTTGAACACAGCAGACAGAGAGGAGCCATCAGTGAGTTTCCCTCTTTGAAACTTTCCCGGCACATCTGCAGGAGCATCGGATATCACGTGTGTGTTTGGATTTCCACCATCCAATTGGCGGCGAAATGACCACATGAGCATGTGCCAACTTTATTTAAAAGATAACACACCATTACACAATAAGAGAATAACCCTGTATTTTATTTTGTTTGGTATATGAAAGGGAGTCTTTTATGGTTGGTATTGTACAGACATAAAAGCATTGTATTTTAGCCATTGTTCATGTTCAAACATCATTCACTAGGAGATTGTGACGTGATTACAAATGATAGTCGTATTTCTTATCTAAAATGCTCCAACGAATTTTGTAGAATATCATAAAAAAATGTTGGTAAGGGTTCCATAGTAGAAGAATAATAAGTAAAAAGCTATGATGTTCGTCACTGTAGAAGTTCCATATCGCACATCACTTGCAGATCTGCATGAACGCTGGGTTTTATTAAAAGAGAGTGAGGAATGAGTGCATTAAGATCAGTGTTGGGAAAGTAGATGTTGGAAATGTAATTGGCTACAATTGACCCTGTTTAATATGAGATTTGATGACTAAATGTTGGATGAAGGTTTGAAAGTTGAGATGTTTTAACTTTCAGCAGCATCATCTCCTGTGAAATCCTTCGACACATCAGTTACCATCATTATTCATTCACATACAAAAAATGACAAAACATTGTCTATTTCCATCGTAACTGCTTACTCCCCAACACTGATTGTGTGTGATAGCTGACATTGAAGGACAGCAGCTAAAGGCAGTGTTAAACGTTGAAAGAAAGATAAAACTTCTACAGTGACAACATTGTTCATCGTCCATGTTCGTGCTTGTTGTATGACCCTTCTTTTAGAGAACTACGTGTTTTCATTGAAAATAGCTGGAGAATCTAGATCCAACAACCACAACTATCATTGTATTGTGAAACAGGTCCTTTGGTGTGTTTCCTGAGCGACCATCCCATCATCTTTTTCCCTGTAGCTAACAAACTACCCCCGATTGTAGGACTTGTGCTTGTGGCAATTGTGAGAAGTAGGAGGCAGGGGTATGAAATACCTCTTCGGAAAAACTGCAGTGGTGCCATTGTGGGGGTGATTGGTGTCAAGCGCTTTAATGACAGGAAATGTGACGCACGCTCACTGGCTGTGCACTTTACCTCACATCAGCTCAGGCAGGGAACGGATTTGGCTGAGATGTTTGAAAATGACATTTACAAAAGTATTTGCAAAGATGTTTTTCTTAGCAAATAGCTATCTTAACCAGACATATCCAGTGTTTGTACTTTGCTGGTGCTCACTATTGATTTGTTGTCAACAAACCAACAACAGTCATGACTGCTGATGATGTAGGTGTCAGCTCCCTGCCTACCTTCCTTGATGTCATTGTTTCATTGTCTTAAAAACATTTATATTTGTACAATTCTAAGTTTATTTGTATCCTTAAGAACATGACAAACAGAAGGGTTATGCATACTCTCCTACCATAGAACATGTATTGGAATATAATGCATACAAATAACCACTTTGTTATATAAACTGATTTCTCAAACTGATCCTTTGTCTTGTATTTTCTCCACTGGTAAGTACATACACATCTAAAATTGCATCTTTCGTTGACTTGCAGCAGAGCAGAAGATACCTGCCCACCGCTGATTCATGGACTGGAATTACACAGAGCTCAAGGTGTTAGCGTGTGATGAATGGGGCAGCTCTGTCCACTAAAAGCAACACATTTAGACCTTGGTGGCCCCACTGTATTATCTGCCACACTGTCAAAGGCAGAGTGATAATGCGTCTGTGGCAGCTTAAAGAAATTTCTACACAGTCAGAACACACATAACTAACACAATTGCCCTTTCAATTACTGGCGGTCCTTGAATTGTCCCTTGTGGCTACAATTCTTCCTTGCCAGTGTGGGGGGTCAAGGAAAAAGCAGCTTAGAAAACCAGCAAATTATTTATCATCTGATGCTGGTTTCTGATAGGAAAGCATCCACCGTGAACTTGTTCCTATCTCTTGTTTGTTATCAAACATGCATTATGAGCATGTGTATTAGAAACAATGTGGGTTTAAAAAAAAGGAGAAGCACATTTCATTCTGCATGGTGCGACGCATCCACGACTCTTTCCTCTGTCTCCTCCTGTCTGGGTATCAGAGGTTGCAGATAGTCACACAGGAGCAGAGATGTTGCTGTCCTGGCAACTTGGCATGACAACCCAACCGAACACTCAGAGCAGAAGCAGAGCTGCAGTACAACCGACCCCCCACCCATCCCCGGGGGGGAGAACCAGTGTTCATCACCATTATGTTATGAATAATAGACCAATGACTAATGTGTGAACGATGGAGCTGCGATTTATTTTTATCAACTGTACATAGGCTTCTTAGTGACACCGTAAGACCTCGTAGAATATTGTAATAAAACATTCACATGCATCGTAAGTGCATGTGGCTTTATTGTTTCTATTCGTGTAAACAACAAACCACATGTATACTATGTGAGATAATCACCACCTTCAGAAGTGCATACATCCTTCCTTTCATTCATGCATGTATTTTTCAACCGTATGAATTATTACACACTAATTTATGTCATTGCACCAAATGACACATGGCATCAAGTCGGGTGCTGCTGAAAGGTTTGCAGTGTTGGGTGCTTGACCCTGTTCCACCTCTCACCCCGGGAACACAGACACACTCAAAGCTTCACCTTGAAAATTGCAGGACTGATGTTCTCAGAGTCTCTCCTTCTCCCAGTGTGCTGCCAGACAGATGGAGATTCATCTCTCAACAAGCTGTGATCTGTGTTTAGAGATGTGCGCTGCAGAACACAACTCTAATTAGGTTTATTGTTGATCTTGGGAGGTTAATTTGTACTTGGCTGCAAGTAAACACGCTGGAAGAGCCCAACCTAGTTCCTGACAAGGCACCAGCTTTGTAGTTCTAAATAAGGGCGGCATTTTCATTTTCTTGACTTTCCAGGTGATTCAGAAAGATTGTTTCTACCTTATAAATCTGCCTGATCTGGTGTGATTGCGCTTTGTACCAGGGGGAGGGATCTGTCTTGGATGGCCGCGCGACAGATGCAGGAAGTGTGTGTTTGTCTAATGAGCTTAAGGATGCGGTTGTGTATATCCGCCACAAATTTATTCTATCCTGGCTTTTATTTACAACCTACAGGTAAGTGGCATTGTCAGAGTGTGAAGGATAAGCCAGGCCCACACAGGTTTGTTTCTTTCCTCCCATCGCAAACACAGTTGTGCTTCTAATACACCCGGTGACAGATCCGTTGTCAGCAGGAGGACAACACAACTATCTTTCATTTCACTTTTTCCACCTACTTTAGAATACGCCAACATTATGGAGATGAGAGAAAGCAGACAGTTAAAAAAAAAAAATACCCTTTTTAACCTGAGCTAATTCTGTCTGAGGAGAAACCGCATTGGAGCGGCACTTTACACTAAAACATGAGAGTTTGATGAATACATATGTGCTCAGGGTGCATGGGTGTCTTGATAATTATGTTTGAGAAGTCATTTTCTTGTGATCTTCTCTGCAGGTTGTGTGTGTGTGTGTGTGTGTGTGTGTTGTAAACAGCTCAGCGTTGTCTGTATCAAAGTATGTCAAATAACGTGACTATTCACTGCATCACTGCTCGAGTCACTGTGTTTTCAAGATAAGACGCCCGCATTTAGTCAAGCACTGTTTGGTATTTTCTCTAGTGTCGACATTCTTACTGATCTTCAAACACACTCTGAATATACCATTGTCAACCTATTCTTGCTAACAGTTCTTTCTTCCACAGCCGCCAATATGTATGTTGCTAAATTCAGCAGGCTTTCCTCCGCATCTCCCCTCGGCGCCAACAATACGACTCCTATCTATAATTACTGCCTCCGTACTCCCTATGCAGAGAGCTGTCACACATATGAGGTGAGTTTTTATTACCTGAACGTCTTTTTGCATGTGACATTTTGTCATTTACGTTTCATGTTTGATATTTAATCGAGGGCACGACCTGCTGTGATGTCGCTGTTGCTGAATCATTTGTGTTGTTAATCCCGGACAAAGTCAAATAAAGTCAATTTTAAGTTGTCTAGGTTTAGTGCATTTTTTTGTGTGTGTCGCATTTTCCATTTTATTTAATGTATTTATTAATTTGTTAAATTCTTGTAAAGCATCTTTGAGTAGCCTTGAAAGTCTTAAATTGTGAGTTAAGTCGATCCAAATGGTGGACTTCCCCTGTAATTCTAAGCTTGAGAATACAGTGGTCCCTCGTTAATCACAGGAGTGACGTTCCAAAAATAACCGTCAACAGGTGAAATCCATGATTTATGTCAGCTTTATGTTTTACAATTATTATAGAAGTTTTAAGGCTGTATTATTACACACTCATTACACACTTTATATACATTTCTAAGACAGGCATTAACATTTTCACTCTTTTCCTCTCTTGTTTAAATACTCTCAAAGTCCAAACCTTCAAAGAAAAATAAGTCCAGTACTCTGAAATGGCGTCCTACAGCCACGTCACTTCTACCTTCCTTCAGCATGTCCACAAGTCCAACTTTTCGTGGGATGGTTATCATCTTCTTCTGCCTTTTGGGTGCTATCACAGGTGCCTTTGACGGTGCAGAACGCTTCGTCGAGATTGTGGGGTTAGTTGGGGGAGAAAACGTGCAAACGCACAATATGTGCAGCGCTTCATAGTCACACCGCTACCGATCGAAGATGGATGCACTGTACTGTGAATTTGGCAAGCTGAACGCATTCTGTACCATACAGGAGACACGTCACGGAGGAGATTGATTGACAATGGTCTACAGCCAATCAGGACGCAGAACACAATGCACTGTACAAAAAAAAAACCTGCAAAAAAAAGGCAGCGAAAGGTGAACCGCGTTATAGCGAGGGACCACTGTATGTGGATGTACATCGATCATGTAAAGCTTACAAACTGGACCTTCAAGACAACAGCCTGCTTGCCCTTGAAACACTCATGACGCAGTTCAGCGTGGCATTTCAAACATCACAGTTCATTGCTCTACTTTTCTCCATCCGCTCGAACCCCACCTACCTCCAGGAGACTTGGCTCCCAGCAGGGAGAGGGTCAGCTCAGAGGAGACTTCAAGCTGTCAGAAAATATTCTCATCGAGCCCCTCATGCCTCCCTTCACCATCCACCACGTCTCCCACGTCTCCCCTCGCTCCCTCCCTGGCACCCATCACTCCACGTTCCCTCTGCTGCCCTCCTCTTCTTGCCATTTGATTCAGATCAGTGACTTAGCCTCCGTTGTCTTTGTCTGGAGCTCCACTTTGCCTGGCAGATGGACAGGAGGAGAGGAGATGGACTCACACTGAGGGGAGTGTGTGTGTGTGTGTGTGTGTGAGAGATTGAAGGAGTGAATGAAAAGGGAGGAGAGGAGAGCCTGAAACTTTTCTGGGAGGTAAAATGTCAAACAGCAATGAAGTGAGGAGACTTTTATCTGTCAAACCTGTGCGAGGTCTTGCCTTTCAGGCTACTGAGCGACAAGGCTGCAGTTAAAAGGGAGCCGAGATGCGAAAGTGAGGGCGACAGAATGAGTTTACCTTTCGTTCAGTCAGCTTGTCATACAGCATCAGCCTTATCTGTATATGCCCTATTTTTAACAGTAAAAAGTCAAAAATTAATCCTCCAGAAATGTTTCAGGGTAATAAACTTTTGCTTTGAACATAGTCAACATTAGTAAAATTAATACATTAGTTGGGTTTTTTTTCTGTCTGCATGATATTTTGCAGTCTGACAACATGGCCAAAGCGCGGTTACAAACAGCTGACTCACTCTACACACACTGACATGGCTCGGCATTTTTACCGAGCTCATGCTCCTTGCTCACGGCAATGCCTCTACAAACAACACGGACCTAAGAATAGATGAAGGATTGATGGATCTAAAAAGGACTTGGTAATTGAATAAGTGGCCTGCTGGATGTGGAAGCCTGAATGAACTATATAAAAAAAAAAAAAAGAAAAGAAAAGAAAAGAAAAAGGAAGCTTTTCTTAGGATCATTTCACTCAAAAGTACATAAAAGCTCTTTCAAAGTTTCTCTGTGTTCTTTGCCCTCAACTGAAATAGTCCCTGCGGAAAATGCAGAAACACTCACTCTCAAACATTCCTTCCTGGCAGACGAGGATAAAAGGGTTGACCCCACGAATGCAAGCTTACACGCATGCACACAAATATATACACACACACACACACACATACAAATACTCATGAAAAATAGAGGGCACTCCATTCTGTCCTCTTAACAGTCCCCTTTCTGTTAGCTGCGTCTCAACCCAACATTGCTGCAAATGCTCCAGTTAAAGCAGAGCAAACTATTTGATTTCAAAGGTTGAAAGCGTGCAAAGCAAAAAAAAAAAAAAAAAGTTTTGTGATCTTTGCAAACAGGAAAAATATACAAGATATATTTACTATTCCTTTTTTTGTAGCGGGGGGGAGTCGTTTTGGGTTGGGTTCCATGGTAAAAGTGTTGGTGCTGCTACCGTCAGACTCACAGACGATTTTTGGATAAATGTTTCCAGATGGATCTCTGTGTTGATGGAGCTCTCGTGAGACCGTGGACGTGAGCAGGTGTAGGTGGCAGATTTGTAGAAGATCGTGAAGAGCGTGAATGGGGCATAGACTTCCTGGTTCCTGCCTCTCCTCCTCAGCTGTTGGCGATCAGCTCATCGTACCCTCTCCACAAGAACCTCTTCTTCCACCCATCACCATCACCAGTTTTCACCAGTGGCCAGTGCTCCCTGCCTCTTCCTCTTCCACTAATATCAAACTGCTCAGCATCACATTTGACAACATTTGTTGAAATAAATCCCCATGAGCAACTTTTGCTTTAAACAACATTCATAGTGAAATGTTTGGACACTTGATCCGCTGTGTGACCACAAACTGTCTCCATTGCGCTGGTTTATTTATTTTCATCAACGAAGTGAGTTCCCCGTTGATAACGAAGGTGTGCGGGCACCAGAGAGACGACATCCAGTCCCATTATCACGAGCAGTCGACCGTGATCCAGCGTAATGTAAAACATCAAACATCTTCAGATGTGGATGAGAAGCAATTCAATAACAAATTTGTTACCTTATACAACCTATACAGTCAGTCTTAGAGAAACTTTTTTGAAACACTTTATTCATGTCTCAGAGACACTTGTAGATGGAGATGATTTGGGGGGGGGGGGTCTAGGGTTCTGTTCTGTCATGAAGTCATTAATACGTGTATCACACCAAGACCGTTACTTAATGTTCATGACTGTTTTATCTGAGTCATTCCCTCGTACTCTTGAGTCATGCTTATGCTTCCTCTGACCTACACCGTGACTCCCCGCCCCCCGCCCCTCCCCTTCCAGGGTGTTGTGGGAGGAACACAAGGTGACTGTAGGTATTAGGATGTAGCATTCGCCACACTGGGGTGCCTCTCTCATTGGTATTTCATGTAGAGCTCCGTTGCATTCGTCACGTTTCATGAACTTCCTGATTATTCACTGGCTGGGAGTAATTTAGTTCCGCCGCTCGCAGTTGTGAAAGTGAGATAGCCGGTGAAGGGGAGGGATGACACTGAAACCTTTCTAATAATCATTTCCTCTCTTCCTTATACATGAGCCTCCGAAGAGCAGGTGGCTGAGTAGCACTCACCGCCCTCCGACGCCCGAACACACGGTCACTTCTGTCGATCCGAGTGGTGATCATCTGTGAATCCCCACCCAGTTGCAGCAGCTCCGTCGAGGGTCTCGGGGATAATCAGCGGGCTTTCGGGAGGCTTTGGCAAACAGAGTCGTCAGAGGAGTGACACATACAGTCACGCCTAAAGGAGAACGTGGACTTGCAGAGGGGAGTAATTCATCAGTGGGTTCATGAACCAAGCGATATCACTAAGGTCCCTCGGTGCTCTCGAAGCCACAAGGAGCAGCGGGTTTGCTCACTCCAGTGCTCATGACACAGACGAACTGCTGAAGCCGCACACCATATGCAGCAGGCAGCTCCCTTCTTGTGTATGTTTGTGCGGTTGCGGGCGGCGGCCATAAAGCCGAGCGTGGCAGTGAGGGTTTTTACGCCCAAGCAGGTGGCCATGTCATACTCAGCCAGAAAGCATAAAAATCCTGCCCTGGGCAGCTGCCTGGCCATAAAACACATTTATACCATGATATCCATGCGCATCCCTTAAGTGTGCTTCAGGCAAGACCGAAAAAAAAGTTCTCTGTGTAAGTTTTTAAGTCCAGTGTAAGTAACTAGTCTTCAAACTTTCATTGTGACATTGTGACCCCCCCTCGCCCCCACCCCTCCTCTGTTTCCAGGAGTTCTTTGTTGCTGGACCTCGGGCCTCCTTCATTTCTTACTGCGCTCTCCTGTAAAGTGCCAGCGCCGTGGTCCTTTAGGTGGTGGACGCGCTGGAGCAGAAAGTGTACCACAAGGTGGAGTGGCGTATTAATGGAGTCTGGTTAGAGCGGCTGACCTCTGAAGCAGTACGGTCAGCTGCGAGGTGAACACGCCGCTGCTGTAAATCCCAAACAGGCATCCCCTGTCTCTTTCTCTTTCTCTTCTCCGTCACGCCTTTCAGCCACCACTTCCCCTCTAGTCTGCAGCCCCCGCACCGCCGCTAACAGACTGTCAAGTCAACCTTTGTTACTGGAGGCTGACGGAGTGGTCAACAGGCTTTGGATGTTGCAGGTTAAGGTTGTAATCGACAGCGTTTTCATCCCCCTCTCAGCCCTGATGGCGAATAAAGAATTTCACATTAGATTTATGGCCAACATGAGGCCGGTGACAAATGTCCGCCGGGACGCTGTGATCTCTCTGTATCCAGTGAGTTCTCAACCTTCTACCGCCGGTATTCATGTCGACTTTATTATAGGTTTAAAGCTACGATTTAATGTATGTTAATTCGGTCTTTGTAATAGAAAATGTTCAACCAACAGCACATCCCCCTTCAATGAATGCTAATGCTTTAACAACAAAATGAATCAATGATCACACAGACTTTGGGTGTAAACAGGACTTTGTAGTTCTGTCACGTTTTTTGCCAAGTCTCAGGTCACCTCGATACATGTTAAGTATCAGTCCCTGTGCCCATGTCTAAACCAACCTTGCAGAATTTGCTTTCAATAATGTATAAAACAGGACACCGACTTTGCATGTATTGTCAGCAGGAGGACGTGATCCCTGACATCTGGCACCCACACAGCTCGCTCATACTGAATGATAATGGCCTCTCCCCCTTTTAGATGAATTATTAAATTCAAATTGTTTTGCAAACAAAACATATTTGTTAACACAATGAAATCTGCGGCGAAAGCTGGAGCTTCATCAATATTTAATTTTCACTGTAGACAACAATATAGCCTTTGGCCCTTTCCTGGTGCATAATTAATGACGGGGCAATAGAACTGACAATACATATAAAACAACCACCACCGTCACATCACTACAGCTTCTAATACGGCGAAAGCATTTCCACTTTGAAATTGTAAATGGGCGGTCAGTATTACACACCGATGAGCTGGGGTTGACTTCAAAGTGACATTAATGTTCATGGACCCATTCTCATAATTCACTCTAAACCTTCTATTGTTCCTTTGCTCATCTCGTGATGATCCCACCATATTTAGGCTTTTTGGGTGATTGATTGATTGGATTCCAATGTCACACTGAAGTTATGGATATATGCCTGATTAATATTTGATATCCCGTTGAGAGCTGACGCCCCCCCCAGACTACCACCACCCCCTCCCGCCCCCTCCTCTGTCTCGTTTTGCTCTCTTCCCTTCTGTCTCATCATTCTCTCACTCTGGCATCGCAGCGAGACAAAGGGGAAGTCAGCAGAGTGAATATCAAGTGGCTGATTGGGGCTGTCACCCAGTGGACTCTGGCTGCCAGATGTGCTTGTCCATTGGTATCAGCAGTGGGATTTGTCTCTTGGGTTTACGAGGGTTTGTTGGGGTGGGCAGACGGTGCGGGGGAGGCTGCAGAGCTGAGTGCTGTCCCTCACGAGGGCCTGCCACTCACGCTGTCTTTTTCTCTTCTCATCACTGTCATCAGACTGCTGAGGGTGGTGTCTGATGATTAGAACTACCCTATTGTGTCATCTCTCACACCACATGTTCTTCCCGAAATAAATCTCCCATAATGCACGATGTTGACAGACACTGTTCAACAAGTTATTCCATCGTCACACCGGCTCAGCTTGTGCGTCCCTCGTGTATACGTCCCAGAGGAGCATTCTGATCGATACGTGAATGCATCTCAGGCTTAAAGAAGGGAGTTTTTTTAGTGTGTGCGTTATTGACTGATTGTGTTTGTTGCTGTGTGCTGCAACAGGAGATGCATAATAAGATGCAGCATTAAAAGGGGTTGAAGGTTGGAACCTTGAGCTTTTTTCCTCTTTGGTTTGTCCTGTGCTTCACCTGGGGATAATAAAAAAGAGGCTGTTATGAAGTTAGTGAGGGGCACCTTCCTGCATTTGCCTGCATTTCAGACCTTGGAGAGCTCATTTAAACCCTACTTTATTGTTTCCTGCTGCGCCACTCTGGAGCACTGAGGCAGCTTGTTGCTATGGAGGAGGAGGCGATGTGCTGATGCAGACAGGTGATGGGAATATGTGTGTGCAGGGTGAATATGTGCTCCATCTCTCTGTGTATATGTACCTGTGTTAAGCGTTCCTGTTATGTGTTAAATCCTCTCTGCACAAAGTCTTGTGTATTGTGTCTGTGTGTGTTTTGCGGCAGCCAGCGGAGCAGAGGGAACATCTGCACGCAGCGGCACAGGCCTTCTGCCTTTACACATTGCTCCTGCCGAGCAATGCTTCACGGCCTAGCAGGCTGTGACCTCCCAGAGGCTCCAGGGGAGCTCTTCCTCTTAAAAGCCAGCTGTGCCTCTTACTCTCTGCCCGCCAAATATTCCACAGTCCAGCTGTTCACCTGAGATGCATGGCACAAAGCTTTCTTGGTCTCTTCCTGCCTTTTATATTTTTGGAGAGCTTGAAGAGCACATGGAGCACTGCACTTGGTGATGACTTTGTTGTTAAAGGAGCTGTGTTTGCCACTTGCACTGTGCTGCAATTATTTCAAAGCTGTACCGTGCATTTCTGCCCGGTGCACCGTTTAAATCTCAGCCCTTGTCTGCGGATCATGTTCAAGATATGAACTCGCCCTAGATTAAAGGCTTTTTAGTTTCAAGACGTATTGCTGTGGACCGTTTGTGACGTCTTCACGCCGCCCTTACTCCAAAGACCACCTTCATCTCATTTCAAACGTCGGCTGCAGTGTCCCTCTTCTGTTTCTTTACTTCGAGTGTCTCATGTTTGACCGCGTCACCTCAGTTTAATATTTTAAAGTGAAATCAGCCGTGCTGTCTCTGGGACAGCTGAGTCCTATTTTTGCAGCGCTTAATATATTTTTTGCTTTCTTTGAAATTCATATGTTTAGTCTTTCAAAAGGCTTTCCATATCGTTAATGAGATGGATGTGTTTGTGTATGGGATGGAGAGAGCACGTAAACAGCATAATGTGTGATGGTTTAAAGGATGCTAGATGGCGCTTTGATGTTATTCGGAGATGTTTTAAAAGGAATGGAGCAAAACTCTCCTTTATAATATGTCTTATCATCTAAAATAATAGCGGAATGCAGGAATACAGAGTATGAATTAATATAACAATTGGACCTAATTTTCCATAATTTTCATCTTTTTTTCAACCATAGGAGGATTGTACAGTCACAAGAGGAAAACTGCGGATGTCTCGCAAATAATCCATCAAGGCTTTTAATGTTGCCAATCATTTTCATGATGATAATAGACGGTATGAATAAGTCATATTCTTTGAAACATATTTGGAATGCAGCTTCCACTGGGGAGGATTTATTGACATGTTTTGAAGGGCCATAAGGGGATTTTTTCCTTCTTTCTTAAAAACATGAGGCGTCATCAAAGTATTGACTTGCTATAAATGGAACATTTCACTCCCCGTTGTAACGGAATGAGGTGTGAAAATGCTTTACCTGCTGTTCTTCTCACACTAAAGCTGTTAATGAAAAAAAAAGAATGCTAAAATGTTATTTAGCATTCATTTCATTAATTATGTTGTATTCGTTTATTTTTAGTCGGGGTGATTGGCCAATAGAGGGCAATAGCTCCCCGCTCCCAGAAAAAAAAGATGATGAGGACACATAAAATATATGATTATTATCGCCCCCTTTATTGTTATTCTTTCAAATGCATTCAATTATACAGATTCTCAAGATGGTTTCCAACCTGCTGCATGTGAATCAGCACCCAAATTCTTGACTTCCGAAGAAAAACAGTTCATAGCATCTTGACCTGTGGTGCATTCACTGACACTACTGAACAGTTTTTGCACACCGTATGAAATCCCGTTCAGCAGATAAGTTGACAACTATTTACCGCGACGACCGATTTGGTAAGAAAAAATGCCTTTATGTAACGTATCCATGCTTATGTTGGAATTTCAGACGTTGCCACTATATTTTGCTTTGTATTTGCGTCTCAGCCGACGGACCTTCTGAACAAACTCACTTGAACGCCCCATGGCACTCCACCAGGTGCTGGTAATAATGTCGCTAGGGAGTTGGGCAGCTTTTATGGTTTAGGTCTCCAACTAGTCTTCTTTAAATTCTACTTTTGACTTTTGCCTGGGTATGAGGATATTCTTTGCTTTGAATGCCTGAGTGGAAGTGTGGACATCATTAGCTTTTGTTTGGCTTTTATTGTTCACACGCAGGTGTCCTTTTCAATGAGCTAACTAATGTTGCTAACCAGGTAATTTCGCTAGCTGTTTGAACTGTTCAGCAAATTGGAGGGAATGTTTCACTATACTGGACAGCAGATGATGGAAAGTGGGGGTATTGTGGTGAGAAAGACACAGTGGACATACAGTTATGGAAAAAACAAACATAGAATGTTCATTTTAATGCCTGGTACATTTGTTTGGTCAAACATCTATCTAAAATAGCCCAAAGGTGCCGCTATCTAGACATTTTCCATGGTTTTCTTGATAATAACCAAAAACACATAATTTCTTACGTAGATATCTATGGCATTGTACTGACAAAACCAGTGCTTTTGGGCATTCCTTGTTTTCGTTTCTG
>CAAKHB010003453.1:38269-48342 GCA_901007665.1 Aeoliscus strigatus
CCACCCCCCCAACACACACACACACACACACACACACACACACACACACACACACACACCCTCCAGAAGCCTGTGCAGCTTCGACTGACTTGTGAAAACACAAATGCCTCACTCACCTGAAAGGGGAGTGTGTTTGACAATAATACATGATTTGCATTGAATTCCAGGATATGACAGGCTCTGTTATCACACAGGAGAGCCCCAGGCCTAATTTACATCCTATCCTTATCAGGAGCCATAACGCTTTGTAAAGAGGGAAACATTGGGAGCATTTGACATTTGTCTGCAGTATGTGGTTCACTAATGTGTGTGTCTCCTCGTGTGTATTCAATAACAATACAATGAAAACAAGGTGCTGATGTGTCAGGGATCTTGTAGCGAAAGCGTTGTGTGAATGTTTTCATAATGTTAACACACTGTGGAAAGAGTATAACCAGAAATGACATTTACAGCTAACTGCTATCATAACTGCGTCTTCACATAGTCTTCACCTTGCACCCGAAGTTATTAGCCATGTACTGTGAGCACAACTTTCTTCGAACATATTTGTGTTGACAGAAACTCTGGGAGACTCTTGACAGTGGTTAAAGCAGTTTCAGTAGCCTTCGATAATAATAACAGTAAAAAACCTTCACAATTTGGTTATGTGACCTGTGAGTTTTTTTCCTCTTAATTCTTCCTGACACACAGTTGACCTTAATAATTGAGCCATATTGTTGCTGAAGTCAGGTTTCCTCTTCAAATACAGCAGAGGAAGGAAACACCGAAAACACAGGCTGGTGCAGTCTCATTCCTCCCTCTTTTCTGTCCATTCTCCCGTAAAAGGCACACCTCCATTCACTTCTTCACTGGCCTTCTCTGCCTGATACTGGTTTACATAGACAGTGCTGTGTAAAATGTGCCACATCTGGGCCAGCATCTCTGATCCCTGATGAGTGATCCAACATGTCGAGCATATCTGCATCACCAATAGACCCCACCAGCCAGCCCTGGGAAATTCTCTGTTGCTGAGCCTCATCTGCTATCTTTACTTTTTTTTATTCTCCCTACTTTAAATGACATATCTGAGGCCAGGAGCTGCCTGGCAGATTGCCACCTCCATTTGAGCGGCAGTGGTTCAAACACTAGCAGAAGGGACATGTCACAGAATGATATTGCAGTACATGTGAATGTGCTCCTTTGGGACACAGCTTTTCAAGGTTTCATCTTGATCACTTCGTGTTCACACCAAGTGTTGCCGTTTTTTGTTAGGATAACTTAAGTTTTAGGCAGAATTATTCCTTTCACTTGCATCGAGAATACAATACAATACAGGATGTGAGATGGACGAGGGTACCATGGTGGCAAAGGCTTTGGTGCAACATGAATTCCCATAGGAATCACAATTTGCTTCAGCCCTTCACAGTTTAATAACTCAATAGATTACCTGCCGCAACTTCCCAAGGACATTAAACTAGGTTCTCCCCAGGATCGATGGGAAAGGGCTTTTTGGATATCAACGCTGCTCAATACTGCACACTTCATTTCCCATAGAGGCCATACAGGGCTGCTGCATTTAATTATAATTCACCCAGTGGTATTAATTCCAACTTTAGCATAAAGTAGCTAGTTAACAAAGAGTAGGAAAAAGCACATGGCTACAGAGAAGATAAATGCTTGTTGCTTTAATGTGCAGAAATGACATTTGGGATTGAAACAGGAGGAAGGGTCTGAAGTTTTGAATATGTCAAGTGACAGACTCTTGGAGACCATTGTTTAACTGTGAATATTATTTCAGACAGATGGCTGCTTGGGAAGTTATTATCCAACATAAGTCATAGGCAAGATGGTGTTCATAAGGTCTTTTTTAAGTGTGACATTTGCTTGCTAGAAACTATTTACCTACAATTTTTAGTGCTGCGTTCCACAACATGAATTATCTAATGTCTATGGACCATAAATTTCCCTAATGCAGATCTGTGCCCTTCCTTTACACTCAGCTACAAGCAGACGCACACAGGTACTACGATCAGACACTGACAAACACAATCGTAATACCCGTGAGAAGTCAGCTTCATGAGGTACTGGGGAAAATATCCACATTTGTTTGGGAGTGATGACGGTATCTTTCATAAGAACGCCACGGTCCTTCCGAGGCCCACATGACAGCAGTAAAGCTGCCGTCACCCATCATTCACGGCGAATACGGCAATATTGTTTACTAACGCAGCTCATTAAGCAATGTAGAGAACCATGCTTACTTAATTTACAGTGAGATTTATCGTGGTCTGACCAGGGGACAATCGTTGTCTCAGAGCTCTGTTCCATTACGTTACCAACTATTAGCCACTGGTTTATTACCCTGTCCTGATTTAACTTATTTACCTGTTTTCAGATTGATGGTAATGAAGATTGATTTGACACTGATGGGAAGTGCAGTAATAAAAGCAGTTATTTGCGTGCATGCTTTCAGGCCTACAGGCCTTAGTGGATGTAAATTGGGAAAATGGTAGTGGACAACCCGGCCACAAAGTTGCAGCAGAAACTTAAACTTACGAGCTAAGAAGGGAGGTAAATGAAATCGATTCAGAGTCAGTGCCTTTTTAATCTTTCCAATAGAAGTGTTTCTTATTTGCTATTTTAACAGCATAATAGCCTGCTACATTATTGGTGAAGATGACACTGTATTTGTACATGTTCTAAACAACAAGAAATAACTGCATTTGGGAGATGCACACGTACGTGTGTGCACACACACACATACGCTCTCCAGCTAATGTGTGCATCAATCACTGACAGTATGCAACAATGGATGAGGTTACACCGAAGCCCAGGGATCAGGATTCTCAGCGGGACACTTTTGGCATTTTGTGTTCCTATCAGGTCCAGGGGCATTTCTCTTACTGAATGCCTCTGGGAGCAAGTCACACATTTAAAAGGTGGAAATTAAGTGGAAAAATGTCTGCTCACTCACTGATGTAATTATCTGTCCTGGATTAACATCTGTTCCCAAGCTCCGGTGCCAAGTCCACTTCAACATGTGCCAGTACCTTGTGGCAGTGTCGGGTTTGTGTACCTGTGTCTTTTTCCAAACGTTGTGTACCTTGGCACCAGCTGCAACAACTTTTCACTTTGACATCCTCCACCCATTCAACATCTGCGTATTTATGTGAACATCTTGGCTGCGGTCATTGAGAATAGCAACGTTGTTACACGACCAAATCAGTTTTTCCAGTTTAACCAGGACTCTGTAGCAACAGTTATTTCAGATGCAAATAACTGTACAAATTATTTGAGCATTTGGTGAAGATAGGGATTATGAGAGTACTGCGCCGTGTGATGAGGATTATTTCAGTTTTTATTCCTTCATATTAGCATATTTCAATTCAGTGGGCAGCTATAAATATTGCTTTGGTATTTTCTGCCCACTTTCCCTTTTATTATAAAATTAATTTGGAGCCGGGACAAATATTCACAGAATGTTTCCTGTTGGTGGCAAGCCTATAGAAAGCTCATAAACGGTAAATGATTCTTTTCTCTATATATCTTGTGTCAAAGTGAGAGTCAGGGTAGGCATTCACCCAGTGGCTTATTCCTGCAGTAACAAGTCTGTTTTAACAAGGCTCAATTGAATTTCAAGCAGGTACTTGTACAAACACACACACACACACACACACACACACACACACACACACACACACGTGTGTGTGCACCAGAATATGTTAAAATTCAGGCTGAAAACTTGGGATAATCCATTATGCATTGTCATTGTTATAGCCCCCACCATTACAAGGGCTGAATTTCCCTGGTGCAGCTCTAAGTGTGAGCTAAATGAAGGATTCTGTCTGAATTGTGCTTATTGACATGTAATAACAAGGGATTACACCTGCCTTACTGTGGAAATGACATTTCCTTGTAAGCAGACGGATTGTTTTTGGCTGGCCCTCTGGGTATACACGGTGACGACTCCAAGAATGGTTCACCCACTGGGAGCAAATTATGTTCGAGCTGCACCCGGAAAGGATAATTTACATCTTCTCTTTAACTGGGCCCTAATTATCTTTACTCTTTAGTTATTGGAGCACAGGGGATAGAGTGCAATGTCCTTTCCATTAGATCAACTATCTGGGGACGTTTTAGCTATAGGTTAATGAACTGCAGAACATCAGACAGGATGCAATCACAGCCTCACCAATATTACCAAGGTGATGTGATATTTCTGAGTGTTGGAATGAGGGCTGGGGAAAGTGAGCTCTCGTGGGAAATGTATACTTTCCGACAAAGCCAATATGTTTTTCTCTCATTGAATGCTCTGTATTGAAAATAATCATAATATTATATGTTATATGTTACATAATATTTATATTCTTCTTATGATGCAGGACATGCTTTGTAGGGTTCAGTTAGCATATGATTTGCGTATTCTGTGCCTTGTCACAACGATTCTTTGATTTGATCAGTACTAGCATGGCACTTAGGGTGAAGTCATGTGGTGTGGAACAAATAATTACATGTAGTGAGTTAGTGTGAATGTATCAACAATTCAATGCTGAATGCTGTAAAAGCACCAGCACACGTGCATCATGGTAATGCCTCTTTGTGTAACAGAATATGGACGAAGGGTAGCGGAAGAGTGCCACTATTATCAGGCATTTGTAGAAATCAGCATGATGAAGCCATTTATGAGAATATGATGTGTTTTAAAGAGATGTCAAATAATTAGTTGATTAATCCAAGAGCCCTTTTTCTGACCAAACAACTAATCAATTAATCAAGAATAGAAATTAACAGACCAAGCAATGATTAAAGAAAAATCTTGAGTTGCAGCGGTGGGCTGCTCTCTTTTCATCACGCATTTAAATCAATCAATCAAATTGATGTGTATCAATGATCCTGTAGTTAAAGCGATCAATATGCAAGCAGCGAGGCTGATAATGTGTGTGGAAAAATACTGGCAATGTAAACAGCAGGAGTGTGCAGCTTAAAGTCTCCTCGGAACACTGCTCAGTAGCCACAACTCAATTTTATGCCTTCTCCCTTCAGATAGCATGAGCGTGATTAGTGCCTATGACATGAAGAGCTGTCTCGATTGAAATGAGCTAATTGTCCATTCGTAGATTGTGTTCTCACAGAATATAAAGTGTTAGGTTGCCCTTTGCTTGTAAATCCCCAGCTGATTCTTCTCCACTGCAAGACGTGGGCCGCTGCCATGGCTGGAAACCGCCCCCTGTTGTTCCACAGTCTCTCTCTACTGGCAACAAAGGCCGCGTAGCTGATGCGAAGTGATGGTCAGTTTACTTCGATGCCAGTCAAGACCCACATTCTGGGTTGTCTGTCTGGCGCTGAGCACAGTACTTTGTTTCCGTAAGTCAGGTTTGTGCATCACTCGAGACTGGCGAGCAGATTGAATGTGGAACATTTATTCTCTGGAGAAAGTGTTGAATCTACACATATTCTAATATTGCCATATTTTTCACCTCTGGTTTTCTTTTGCATTTATGTGGCACAGTTGTTACAATGTATATGTATATTGTTATCATCTGCAATATGTAGATGAACTCCTGCCACTTTTGGTTCTAATCTCTTCTTGGTCAACATGTGCACTGTGGCACCACTCGTTCACTTACATAATACATTCAGAAACAAAGACTTCAGGCTATTTTGGCTTCATAACATTCATTTCAGCTTTGATTAGCATTGATAAATAAATAAATCAGACCCTGTCTGACTAAATGGTGTGGCATGATGCATATGATGAAATGCAATACAAATGAATAAATCAGTATAAAAAATAAGTATAGTCTGTGTACCAGCCAATTGTGCACAGCTGGTAAGCTGCCTTATCGTTTTTAAATAATAAACTCAGAGGTGGTGATTTATTTTTCACATTATATTAAATGCAACAGCATACACTGTTCTAGAACTCTGGGTGTTGTCCTGAAATCACTTTCATCAGATTGAATTGATGAAAACTCAGTGCACCTCCTCTTCTTTGGGTCCACAGGTGGCTAAGTACACTTTGCTCTTATTTGTTTGGCCTGCCTGTTCAATATTAGTCCTCTCCCCATCTGCACGCAAGCACCTAATATTGTTTTGAAAGCGGAGCAAAAAGGCGTTTGGCTGGCATTTTCCATGTTGGCTAAATCCAGCTCCTGTGGCCGGGGCCAGACTGTTTATGCATTGATGGTGATACAGCTCCAGGTCTCCACCTGTGTCCTCCTCCTCTGATCAGTGTGGTGCCCATGCTGGGAATGGATAATCAACAGCAGGACACTCTCTTCTCCTCTGGTCTTTCTGCACTGATAAGCATACAGAGATTATCAGGATTGTGAGGTGTTAGAATCTCAATCTTTCATGCTTGACCTAAGATCGATGTACATATGTCAGTTTGATTCTAGTACTTCAGCTCCGTCCAGCCATAGTCATGCTCCTATTAGTGTGTACAAATACATATTTAAAATGTGTCTTCTTGTTTGGAAACCGTTGTTGCAAAGCTTCTTTGTGAGCTGTAATTTGAAAATGTCACATTTTCTGGGCACAGGATTTTGCCACAGATTCATAATTGACTTATTTTGTGCCTGTGAAATGTGTTGGTGATCACTCCCAAGAAAGCACAAGACAATTTTCATCAAAACAGTTAATTTTGTTTTGCCCTTATTGAGAATAAGTGAGAATGAAATACTCCATATTCATGCTTTTCTCAAATATGTTTAATTTTCAACTCTGTATGGACTTCCCGGCTAGGTTTGTCACACGTCTGTGTACTGTTACTGAGCAGAGTAAATTAAAGAAATATAATAATGTAATTAGAAAAAACAGCAAACAATTACTTGCACAATGTACCAGTGACTTAAGTTACATGAAGCACAGAGACCAGAAACACATTGCGGCAATATATGAAAAAGCCCTGTTTGCATTTTACAGACGTGAAATTGAATCCACCTGTCTGTCTGCTGAAAATGAAATTATTTCTTCAATGCACTGATAGCGTGTATCCAATGAATGTAATTCAGACTAGTTCATCACACAGTCTTTGCATTGTTCTAACAAAGGCGCATAGTGGACAGTCAGTTTTGTACATGCAGGAGGAATGGCATGCTCTTGGGTGTTAGGGGCTCGATAATGGAAATGGCCAGCTGGGGCTTTTGGCGAACATGTTTCGGACCTAGTGGCAGCCCCTGAGTCCTTGGACGAATTCCGTAGCAGGTGATTATGTGCTCTTCTCCCTTCCTCTACACTTCATGAGGCATCAAACCAAAACGTTTGACTCAAATTTTTTTAATTTGCAACATTTTTAAAGAAATTCCTGTCTGCCCTAGATTCTAAATTTTCAAAATGTGTTTTGAATTGGCTGAATGGTGAATTAATTTTTAATATTTTAGTTTTCATGCTTTTCATGGTCGGAGCAACACTTGCTTGGCCCACACACGCGTATTCATTTTCTTCACCGCATCAAATATTAGATTTCTCAACTCGAAAATGGAACACAGCGCATACATGTCATGTACTGTCTTCATCACCCACAAAAACCAGCTTCAGTCTTCACCATCATCCAGTTTGTGTTCAAATATGACAATCAACAGAGTGGTGACAAAGACAAGTAGGAATTGGCCTGCGCTGGGTAAAAATAATATTAAGTTGCGAGCATGACTACTTTAAACGGTATAGATTGACTTAAACGGTGACATTCAGGTATGAGGACACATGTAAAAACATATTTTCATTTGTTTCATTGTCTGTCATTAGTGATACAGATCCTGGAGGAAACCGTGACAGTCAGTCGGATACTTGTGCACACAGCACAAAGAATGTCATAAATACATCTTTTCCACGCTTTTGTTCGTCATTGTTCAACAGATGAAACTTGATTATGTGACAACGTGACATTGCAATTCTTTCAAACACTGCAAACCTCTAATTTACATTTCACTGTCAAACTGTGTGAAGTTTGGTAAAGCCATTCTAAGCAATTATATATATATATAAAATATGACATTGGTGCAGTCTTTGAGCGTGTGGGTTTCCGTCCTTTTCAACAAAATCAAGGCTTGCTATTTAAGCCCCAGGGGCCCCTGAAATGACTTCATTTCAGGCTACCTAAAGATAGTCAAAAGGCAAACGACAAAATGGGTTTCTTCTCTATTTTTCCTCTCGTGCTGGTTGAGTGGCAGGTACAGCATGTGACAAACATGCTCTCAATCTGTCAGGGCTGATTGCACTGGCCCCATTTGCCTTTAACACACACACACAGTTGATAATGAGATTATGAAACAAAATGTTTAATTAAATCATCTTGGCCTCACAGCCATATGGGCTTTCAGTGGATGGTGCAGCGATCCTTTCTTGGGTCGTAATCCTGTCGTGGATTATTTATTTTCGATGGGCAGAGCATATTCACATGTTGCAAACACCATTAGAACAGATATGTGTTGACGGCCTGTTTCTGCATCTAAATTGATCACAGTAACTGGATGTGATCTTTATTTCTTTGTGAGTGCTGAAACAAAGAATTGATTAGAGAAGATTCCACCACAACGTTAACGTGAGGATTTGCTGTTTTCATTCCCTTTCTGTGATCCAAGTGAGTTTACATTTTGGACTGCCGATCAGACAACCCACATAATAGTTATTGGCATGTGTGTTAAAGTTGTGGTCGGACTGTGCTCAGCCTCCAAACATAATTGAAAAAGAATGGTAATGCATAATACAAAATACTATGTTTTACAGAAAACAGATTTTACAGCATTTTTTACACGACCTCAAACTAAACCATCAAATCAATCTTTAACTAACCTTGAAAGTTTGCAGCCAACTAAACCACAAAAAATACCAACCTTTCATTGACCATCCTTAATAAGTGCTGTTTTATTTACAAGGACACATACTGAAGTAGATTAATTGAAAAAAATAAATACAAATGAATGGCACTGACCCAAAACCATCGTTGCAAAAATGTTTGTGATGTGTTTTATTGCTGTTCTGTGTCAGAGGATGTCATATTACCAGATATCGCTGGAATTCTATAATACAAACTTGGGTAATTAAAGAACAATATGAAGGCTTATTAAGTCTTATGGCGATTTGTTCAAACATCTCTACTTTGGGATGTAATTTGATTCAATATAATTAAGACTGATAATCACCAATAATAAATTAGATTGCTGGACCTTATTAAGATAGAGTCAATTGAATTAAACAAAGTAATTAAAAAAAAGATTTCCGTGAGTCTGGAAATCTATGACATGCATGTGTGGCATGTTATGTTGAATTGGTTGGGTCTCCCAACACTCTCGATATACTGTCAGAAATAATGTTAACAAAGCCACCATTATCCCACACACCCTGCTAAAGTGTTATTTTTTCTATTTAATAATATATAAGATTTCGTTTTAGTTGTGCCGTTTATTTTTTACAGTATCTGCCCTTTCACATTATCCTATATGAAAAAGGGTGACTATAATAAAGAAATATTTAGGGGTTGTGAATACATTTGATGGGGTTCGTCAGCAGCAACAATTTAAGATATATCTTTTTTTTCTCTCTATGGCATGTTTTTATTCAGTCACGTTCAGTATTTGTGTCCCTGCATCAAAGGGTCTTACATGTAAAGTGAGTGGACTTTTGTCTTTTAATGATATGACATGCACATAGAGAAACTGATCATGAGATTGTGTTCTACTTCACCTTCAGAATGAGAAATTAAAATGAGAGGTAGGATGGCAGAGAACCATGGGAAAAGTACTTATTTTTATTTTTTAAAAATAAATAATTATCCTTGGCCGGTAATACACTTGGTCCTCTGCTTCTAGAGGATTCTAAAATTAAAGCTGCATATGACATCTCATGGACTCTAAATTAATTTTTGAACCATTCATTTGAGTCTGTGCCACTTGCTTTGCCTCGCTGTGTGTGTGCGAGCCAATGGGGCTGTTTGTTACATGATGTATTATGTAGATTGCGTCAGCCAGGTGGTGTACGATGCATTTGTTGTGTTCGGCCTCCAGACACAGTCTTAGCCATGGCAAGTACTGGCGCAAGAATGGTCTCAGCTGCCATGTTCCCTTTTATTTATTGGTGTCAACTATTGACATTGT
>CAAKHB010003453.1:48362-69926 GCA_901007665.1 Aeoliscus strigatus
TTTCTCACCCCCCCCCCCCCCACACACACACACACACACACACACACACACACACACACCTCCCCAGCTTGCCAGTCAACCGCCTCCCACCGCCAACCATCCATGACATCCTGCTAAATGAGCACATTTACTGCACATTTTCAAACACTGCACATGCATATCATGGCATTCGGTAATGTTCCAGTTATCATTAGCTTCCTAATACACATATTCATCAAGATGGCTCACATAATTGTATGCAGCTAATAGTCATATTTCAACAAGGCACAAAATGGTGCACATTGAATATTATTTTATCATACTGTAAGCAGTAATCTGGATCACAGTGAGGGTAATAACAAAATGGACTATTAATGGAAGTATCCCTTCCTTTTGTTTACATCATACTGAAATACGCTATAGCACCCTGTCACCGGATTTATTATATAATAATCAAAGCTGATGAAGATGTGTTCAGTATTTGTGTGAATGTCACTGTTAGCCTATTATGGCACATTGAACAAAGGAAGAAAAGAAAAAAAAAGTTCCATTCAACAGGTCAGAAAGTGCATATGATGATAAGGCGACAAATCCCCACATTTATGCTTAATATATATATTTTTCCTATGTTCATGGTGTATGCCTGTATACCCGCCCCCCCCAGTACACACACACACACACACACACACACACACACACACATTGCTAGCTTTCTGCAATGTTCGTGAGTCCGTTAAACTGACACTGCCCTGACAGTTTGTGGGAAACCGTCTGATGTACAGCAACATCGATCCTCTCAAGCTAGTTTAATGGTTTTAGTTCATGACTGTCAGCATGTGTTTTCATTCATCCATGTCCCCCCGCCCTCCTTTTACTGCCAAGCTTTGCCTTATGAGGTTGAATGATCGCAAGATCCCCACTTATCACAGATATCTGTGTGTATGAAGACATTATCGGGGCAGGACGTGAATGATTTATGTTGCAGGCTATTACTCAGACACACGTTTCCATACACTAATGATGCATGTTCATTGGAAAATATACACAGTGGACGTCATAACTGAGCATCATGAACATTCATAGGTGATTTACAGTATATGTACGGATATACAATATCCATTGCTTTATTGACCCTGATGTGGTTTCATTGTATATAAATATGACATTTGAGTGTAAATTGAGCTAGATATCTAAGAGGGCCAAATGTCGAAAAACCACATGTCTGTAATTACAGGACATCTTTATTTTTTAAGCTGAATTGTGCAACATTCATGCTAAATCAACAGCAAAATAAATTCCTACAGGGAGAGCAGCCTTTATTACAACCTAAAACTGATGCATATCTAAATACTTTATGTACCAGGGTGCCAAAAGGCATTTCTTTTTGCTTGTCGTGACAACATAAAATCTCTTTCTTCTCTCCATAAATGGCAACATAATGGTGAAGATGCACCCTGTTTCAGCTTTGTGTATCTGAAAGTGTGCAGCTGCCACCGCCCTGGGAGCTCCAAATAATCCTGCATTCTGGCAGCGCCGCATAGCCTAAAATAATGGACCACACATTATCTTAGCTAAGAACATATTTCCTTTTAAGGGCAATTTGGCAAAAGAAGTGATGTTTAAGAACCCATAATCATTCGAATAGCATCAGCTAAACACCCCTTCACAAAATGCGCAAGGAATCACACACACACACACACACACACACACTGCACAAAGCGTGGTCTGTGATTGATTAGCACAGTAGCACTGCTACAATGGCTCGGAGGTGGTGTAATCCATAAATAGAAGGTTTGAAGGAAGAAGACAAGCCAAGAATTCCCATCAGCAGCAAGAAAAGTGTCCTGGGTACTAAGAGTCCTCAGTAAGAAATTCTCCATACATTATGGGCCTGTACGTCAGCTCATGTCTGTATAACCATTGAAAGTGTTTTATTAGTAGACAGTATTTAGTTTATTGATACGCGGTGATTATTATTTATGCAATTTTACAAATAACACATAACATAATATATGATTGAAAACAATCTGACAGGCTGAGAGTATGTTCAAAGGAATGCATGGCATGTCAAAAATTCTGGCAAAGTATGTGGGGGACTACTGTGATTTCACTGAAAACTGCTTGGACAAGTGGAAAATCGCATCTCTTCTGCCGTTGACTCCCTTCCCTCCCCTCAGTCATCCACCATTAGGCTTGCACAGTAGCAAAACCTGTTGGCAGTCGATGTCATGCTGCTACCTGCTGAAATGTAACTCAGACAAAGCTACTTTATCTGCACTGTGTGTCTGCACGTCCTGACGCAGAATTTACTATTGGGTCCTTTAGCAGTTGCTCTCATCCAGGCCAAGACGTGATATGTAAATTCAAATGTGTCTGTGGCAGTGATGATTACCTCATACCAACCCCCACCACACACACACACACACACACACACACACACACACACACACACACACACACACACACTTTGTCGGATGTGAAGGACATAGGGTGCTGGTGGTGCCGGTCACATGAGACCTGCATGGATGACAGACTGCAAAGATGACTTACTTTATGACTCCCACATTGGTTCTATCTCTCCCTGTCTGTCTTTTGCCCTCTGTTTTCTGGCTTCCTTTTTTCCTCATTGAATTTCTCATTTCATATATTTTTCCTATACCTGCATGCCATATTACATTTTGAAGGTGAATCCCATAAATACTGAAATTACGTTGGAGGGTAAATTACACCGGAGGGCTACCCCCCACCCTCTCCACCCTGTTCCACCCCCCGATTACCACTGCCTGAGTCGCCAGCTTGATTTTGCATCGAAATTGTCTACCATTGGAAATTCGCACATTCCAGCCATTCTTCCAACAATAAACTTGGCTGGAAACAAAGTTCAAATGAAGGAAATGGAAAATGTGACGATTAATTTAATCCCTTTGAAATATATATAATTTTCAGATTTCTCCCCAACGACTCAAGTGACTAATTCAGTCTCAGGATTTATATTTGAAAACGGGCTTTGGGAATTAATCTCCTGACGAGTCTTGACAGGGTCATGTCCATCCTGTCGGTGTGTGTGTGTCGTAAAATGTGTATAAATATATTCGCCATGATTGGTGTCTAATATTACATTTCACAGATTTCACTATGATCTGTTTTTGCTGTAGCGACCGCTACTATGTAATTATTTCACAGTACACCACAGTCATATGCAGGTTTGTTTTAGTCACTGACATAAAAAGTGTTGCCAGTGCAAAGTATACAAAAGACACAGTATTTCCAGACACATACCCTGTAACCGGTGGCTTAAATATCAAGATCTGGCATTGTCTCACATGGTTGTATCCTCAGCCTTGCTGGTACCATGTGTATTTTCATGATGACATGTCAACAAGCACCCACACATGACAAGCACATCGTCTCGTGTGGGCGCAGTGTGTCAGAAGAATATACAGCCACCCTTCACTACCATCCAGTCCATCCCTCAGAGTGATGTTCTCAAGATTCAAGCTGAGGTTTTCTTTGTTTTATTGGAAATCAGTCAGCTAGCTGGAACAGAGATTCAGAAATAGTTCTCCAACAACTTTATTTGTACTAAATATGTAACTACGTGTAATCTCTGCAGTGATTATTGTGAAACTTGACAGCGAAGAAACCTCAGACAGATCTGAGTGGCGGCTGTTTGCCGCGACCCATTGAGATGGGCAGAGACATTGTACTGTGACACTTTCGCTGTATAACGAGGGACTTTCTGGTTTTATTATAAGACTCAGTTTCAACTTACATCTCACTAAAAAAAACAACAACAACAAAAGGATGCACAAAAACAGTAGAATGTACTAATAACTAGTTTAAGCAGGTTACAAGTCACAATTCTGTTTAGTCAGCCACCATTTGTACACAGTCTCTCCATAGGCAGGCCAGTACTGAGCTGTGCTTTCGCTGCATTGGGCGAAGGAAGGCCAAGTGGCAACGAGGGCTGGGGTGGCACAACCTGTCAGGGAGCTCTGCTGCCAAGCCTCACGTAACATTTAGAGGTAGGCAGGACTGAAAGTCACTTTCAAAGTTTTTCTTAGCATTGCAAAGCCCCATGTCCAAAGCCCCACAACACATTTTTTTTTCTGCTGCTTTATGCAGGTAAACAGATCGAAACTGAAACAGACTAAAGTTTGATTTGCATCAGAAAAAGATGTCATAAGTAATACTTACTGTATATGAAGTGTATTTAATACCTGAGGGGGTTTTTATATGCTGCATATCAAATTTATGAGCGGATATAAGCCAATTAGACTCAAATGTAAATGGGTGTGTTTCTACAAAAGATGTTGTAGAGAAGTTTAGTAGCGCATATATTTCAAACAAAGGATTACATACTTTGAGACAAACAGTCAACATAGCCTGCAGCCTCGCTCTAGGTTTGCATTTATAATGAAAGTAAATAGATGATGCTTCAGAGACAAGCAACAGTGAAGTGGAGGCCCACATATAACATCACATCAGCCTGTTACAGGATTCGTGTGTTGGATTTATTGATCAAATTCCATATTGCTTTCTCCACTTTCTAAGCATAAAGCTGAACCTACAGTAGCCTGAAGGGTCTATCGTTTTCA
This sequence comes from Aeoliscus strigatus, assembly GCA_901007665.1. Taxonomy (NCBI): domain Eukaryota; kingdom Metazoa; phylum Chordata; class Actinopteri; order Syngnathiformes; family Centriscidae; genus Aeoliscus; species Aeoliscus strigatus. Next base: position 52,940 of record CAAKHB010003453.1, read on the forward strand.
CAGGGAAGGTACTTCATCGCATACCATTACTGACATTCTCTTGTCGTTCTCATTCATTTGACTATATATTTGTGATTCAAACTCCTCTTTAATGAGCATGGATTGTGGACTACACCAAGGTGCAAGAAAGCAAGCTAACATTGTATTTATAGAAGCATGATTTCCTCCCTCAACTCTAATTCTTCGCCATCACATCAGAGCAAAGTGGCACTCGTCATCCTCCTAATTAGCTGTCACAGTTTGGCCGAGAGGAGTTCCAGAAAAGATATTTTCCTTGATACAGGACAACAGAGATAATGGGATGGTGGGTTTCCTGGATATTTCACAAGTGTTTTTCTATGAAGCCTCTTTTAAGGTCACGGGTCTCTTGGGTCTAGCTGTTTTTATCCTAACTGGAAATGGAAAAGCGGAGAGAAGGTGAGTCTTCTCCAGACACACAATACATCATGTATGACTGATCAGATCCCAGTGCCAATAATGTCGTCTGCTGTTGTTTCTGCAGCAACACCAAGCACATGAGCTGATACGACTGAAAAATATGTAACTGCAATTATTTTTTATCAATAATAAAAATAATTCTGCTAATAATAACAACACCCACTCCCTGTTGATCTGGAGCAGGGAAAGCTATAGCTTGAATGAATAACTCATTTTGGACACAGGGTTTATCTCCCGTTTCCTTCATGAGAGAACAGTTTTCTCTTATTTGTTACGTATGTATGTAAGTAGGCCTGAAATCTTCAGGTGCATTTCAGATATCACCTAAATTATGAAAAATACAAACAAGTCCCCTTGTTGTGCCCTGTTTTTTTTGCCCATCTTCTTAGTTATCCAAACATGTTGCTGCTTTTTTATATGTATATATTCATATGTAAATGAATAGAACACCACGCGTTCCTCTTAATGAAATGTTAGAACCTAATAAATATAGTATACCAGGCTCATTCAAACATTCATTTTGTCCACCCTGTATTTTGTGAGATGCTCATGTGCAGGTGTCAATGTGTTTTTTTCTGCCTCATTTCCAGCCTGATTAGAGTTTGGGTGGCGGCAGAGGCCAGGCTCTAATTCTCTCTCATAATAAATTAGCGTCATAATTAGTAATCGAACCAACCACCTTTATTGGACAAAGCAAGAAGATGTGTGTCTGAACCCTTTGTTCAGTTTGTGTGTGATTTTTGGTTTCATCAGTAAGTGCTGTTGAAATGAGTGAGACAAAATGCTTTCCTCATGCAGAATCGTCAGTGGATTTACTTCTCTCACGCCATTTACACAAATCTATCCACACTCATGTGTGACTGTGACAATGTGATAATGTGACAAAATCTTGTGTGTGTGTTTGTATGTATGTATGTATGTATGTACTGAGTGAGTCTTTAAAATCAACTTTTTGTTTTTAACCTATGTCAACATGATTCCATACTTGTGAAATCTTCACAAGTATGAAATCTTGTTTGGTTCTCACAGCAAATGAGAACCTGCGGCTGCTGAACAATCTCCAAGTGAAAGCATTGTCTTACACTTCTCCTGCCACATTAGATTTTAAAATTAGTACCATTGCTGGGTTTATTATTCATTAGTGCCTGAGCTCTGGGAAAAATAGTTCCTGCTATCATCATCAAAAAAATCCAAAAGGAAAATGGTTAATTAGATTTTTGATGGATAATAAAGTTATTTGTTTTGCTGTTCTAAGGTAACATTCAGCTGTAAAACAAAGTCAGGAAGCTCATAATTGTCATTATCATGTACATTTGAATCAGATCTGCACAGAGAGACGTAAATCTGACTGAGTGATATGTTTTCGTTATACACCATCTCCAGATCTTGATTATTTAGTTATTACATTTTAAGGGCCCTTTTTTTATTTCTACGTAACTGAATGCAAATAGGGGCGACACGGTAGTGCAGTGGTTAGTGCCGTTGCCTCATAGCAAGAAGGTAGAAGAAGAGTTTGCATGCTCTCCCCGTGTCTGCGTGGGTTCTCTCTGGGTACTCCGGCTTCTTCCCACCTCCAAAAGCATGCTGAGGTTTATTGGTCACTCAAAATTGTCCGTAGGTGTGAGTGTGAGTGTGTGGGTGAGTGAGTGGTTGTCACATGAAGGTCATGTGGCCCTGCGATGAGCTGGCGACTTGTCCAGGGTGTACCCCGCCTTTTGCCTGTTGACAGCTGGGATACACTCCAGCACACCCGTGACCCGTAACCGGATTAAGCGGCAGAAAATGTATGAATGAATGAATGAATGCAAATATAAGACTAATACCATGAGGAGGAGCTGAAAACATCTTCAGTATGCTCTCTGAATCAAAACCTATGAATTAAATCCTGAATCAATTTAGCTTCTGGAAATCTGTAGTCATAGCTTCCCATGTGCCACTATCACTATGCAGGACATATGGTTGACAGTTGTGTGGCAACATTGCTACTGTAATGTAGCAACTCTTTCTTGACTAAATTCAAATCACCTCAACATATATCACATCAATATATCAATGCAAGCTTCTGTTGCATCTTTTTTTTCTTGCCAGCCTAATGCGACGCCTCTACAAACAGTCTGACTCCCAGTTGATGGAAATCAATCGGCAACATGGTTGTTGGAGGACTTGTTAAGCACGCTACATAATTAGTCAGCAGTAACATAACAAGCAGCAGTATCACATGTCTGCCTGAAATGATGGTGAGTGACTGAGTCAATAATACATATGAAAGTATCAAATTTCTGAGATGAATATGAAATCATTAATGGTCACTCTTCCTCTGAGATATTTTGACTTCCTAATTGGATTCACTCTATCAATAATAAAACACTAAGTGCACAGATTGATCCATTTAAGTCATCAAAGTATCACATAAGACTCTCAGAGCACATCTCTTCTTTATTAACAAAAGTCTTTCAATGGGTGTCTGGCAAACAAATCAGCTGTTCAACTATCAACTATTGTATGAATATGTGACACTGATTATAGCCATTTCTCTTTGCATATTTGCTTTTAAACCACTTTTAATCCATGTCAAGATGGAAAAAAACTTGGCAATTTTTTTTTCAATTTATTGTTTTCTGACAATGTTCATGTGCCATCATAGAGTGACAACTGAAGGACAGGTTTAGTGCCGCTTTACACTGATGAGGAGGATGCTAACAAGTCAGAAGATTGTGATACTGAACTACTTAGAAACAGCAGTCAGTCAGAGAAGTGGTTCAAGCACCCTGGTTCCCCGAGTATTCCTCCCTCTGGCGACGCTCCAGGTTCAGCTAAAGTGAGGTTCCTACAGTGAAGTATACATGGCTGGATGTGAGGTCGAGTCTTCACTATGACCCTGACTTGATACGGAGAATGAAATTGGACGAATAATTGGATGAGGGGATATGAGAGGATGATAAGAAGCTTAGCTTTTATTTTCCTCTGTCTTTAATTACCGTTAACATTAATAACGTTAATTTATGAATGTAGTAGAATACTGGAGTATTATTTTATTTATAATAATCCAATACAATTTAATATAGTGTATGTGCCCCTTCTGAGTTGGAATCCAACAATCTAATGACATCCTAATTATGTTTTCCCCCCACAGGCAGAAGCACCTGGAATAAAAAAGAGTAAAACAAATTAAAATAAAGAAATTCTAAGTTAATACTTAGCAGCAACTGGATATACTTCAACTTATTAAATATAAATTACATTTGGTCGGTGTAAAGATGTCAAGAGCACTACTGTCCTTTGTAAATTGGCTCCTGCATACCATCAAAGATGACTTTTTTCTCTTTCCAGTGCTTGAGGAGAAACCCTGCTGGTTTGAAGCTGTAGCTGTTCTTACTGATAAACACCTTGACATTCACACAGTGGCACATGTCTAAAGTGTGAATTGTGCAAAGAAAGGACACATTTTTGTGGGGTAGATCGTTAGTGAGGAGTGTAATGAATTACGGTTGACAGAAGGTCAAAGGTAAAGCAATGCTTCTTAAAAAATACATATTTTTTCCTGTGTATCTCGTGTCTCACTTAGTCTCTGTCCCTCGAATGCAGGCTGTTTGGCTGAGAGGATATGAGAGGAGTGCAGCGCGGTATGACACCCGCTATGGCTAAACATTGGTAAAAGCCTGAATAAAAAGTGGTGAAAAATTGATGATACAATTGATGTATAATAATTTGGAAGCCACTGCAAACATGGCACGGTATTAAAATAATGTTGTTTAATACAGGAAATTGGGGGCAACTGTCTCTGCCTGTATTCTCATTCACAAAGACAGAAACTTATTTAAAACTAGATAATACATAAACCTAACAGTGTTATATTAGAAAAACAAAACAATCGAATTGCATAAAGGACAATGAATGGATTTGTCTGCATGGAGCTTTGAATTCCTAAATAAGACCCATTGCCTCGGGTTGAAAAACAGTCCTCTGATGGCTGAGCTGTTTATTGTCTGTGTGTTTTGATGTGTTACCCTCCTCACTCTATCATCAAGGTAATAAAATTTCATTGTGTAGGACTATCTTCAAAGTTGCCCTGTTATTAATTGTCCTAACAGCTTTACGGGGAAGGAAGCTTTGCCAAGGCCAACATTAGAGAACAATACAGATCTGGATCTACCGAGGATAATATACAAAGATCTAGATGACGAGAGCAGCTGTGCTAACAGATGTTCATGTAGAACAGTGCTTCTCAGCAAGGGAGGTACAGTATGGTGATACCACAGGGAATCTGTTTGTATGTGAGGATAATTGCTGTGTCCTCCTAGCCTGCGCTCTTTTGTCTGAATCGCTTTTAACACTAATCATTTCATTTATCTTAATAATTCATTAATCCTGCTTAACCCAGAGTTATGACATCCAGCAAGTCAATGGACTGGTAAACTACTATTAAACTATTGTGCAATGTTGTCCTGTTTTTTGACACACACCCATAGATATGCACGCATATCAGAGCTAAAATAGATTTAAATTGTCAAATGACAGAATCTGTTAGTTTTATAATCATGTTTTATTTAATTATGATAATAGCACCATTGTAAACACACACTGACACTTTAACCTCAATGCAAAACTTCATTTCCAACTTAATTGCACCACTGCTCTGCATCTCTACTGATTTTAGATGAGATGATCGAAGGCACTCTAAATAGCTCCATCTGGGCTAAAAGGGTAGTTAGGTCTGTTCTTTACATCTGGCTGACAGAAACATGCATCCAGACAGCACTCTGAGCCAGCTGAACAGAGGCTATTCCCAAGGTGTGCTCCACAATGAAGTTGAGCTTCAGCAGCTGAGATTTGTTCATAAAATAACTTGAAATAACCAATCATCATTGGCAGTATAGAACCATCCCCGAACCTCAGAGGATGCCTGTAGTGCTGACACTGACGGAAACGAGTCATGTCATACTGTCTAAATATAACATTTCTTTTCAGTGTCAGTCTTCCGTCTGAGTTTGTGTCCTTAAGTAAGTCTGTCCAGTCTGTCTGATGTTGGTTAAATTCAAGACAATGAGCTGTTTGCTGTAATACTTTGGGTAAAAATAAATCGCTGGGGTTTCAGTTTTTTTTATATATGCCTCAGTCACATTGCCTCTTAAAGGGCTGAACAGTGTAAACTTTTTCTGTTGAGAAAGGAAACTATATATATTATTTAGTCAGTTTAGTGGCGGATTGTGATTGAGGAAATAATGCATCTCAAGGATCATAAGGATATATAATTATCCTTGAGACTGGATCCTATCATTGGAATTGAAATTACAGAGGTCATTGCAAACATGTGCAGTTCTTTGGCCTCTTGTTTTCCTCTGACAAATAAATATAGCAGAGCACTAGACAGGTACAAGTATAAATGAAAATGAATGACATGTGTAACAAATAATATCATGGTATGTGAATAAGAAATCATTCTGACAGTGGCAATCCAACATTGTGATAAGTAAGACCTTGGGCAAAAACAAAATCAAATGGCATAAATATGGAGCGATGGGAAAGAAAATAATACACACACACACACACACACACACACACACACACATTATCAGAAATCAATTTTCATGCTATCATCCCTCAACAAATGTAAATGTGAATGTTATCACCTGAGGGGCCAAACCTCTCTTACTGATCCTTCTACAGTCAAACTATTATTCTTTAAGTGCCTGAGCCCCTAGGAACAATGTTCAGACTGATGATGGCCCTCCTTAAATCTTATCAAAGAGAAACAATGCTGCATGTGATGTGTGGGCGAGGACTGTGAGGTTCTGTCGAAGACCCACAAACCTGGCAACTACGTTAAACTTCTGTAGGATGAAGGTGCTGTCATGAACAACAAAACACTGTATATGTAAGACAAGCTATTTGAGAATGGAATGGCACCTTAATTTACATAGAATGTTTCAGCAGAATGTAATACTCAAAATACTGTACATACAACAAAACATAACAGGGAAAACAGGAGCAAGTGGAGAACAGATAATTAGTGGTTCATGATGAATGACCAAGAGGAACAGGTGAATTTAGCTTTTGAGTTTTCTGGAGATTGTTCCAAGCATATGGGGCATAAGCAGAGAAGGCCGGCCTCCATACAGACCTCAGTACAAACTTTTGGAGTTACAATGCTTGGGTGTGGGAAGCATGGACAAATGTCTGGTGTTTGTAAATAAATGTGAATTGTGTCTCTTGAGCTTGGGAGGTCTACCCAACCAAGTCGTACAGAGTGCAGTGCCGTGGGTAGAAAGAAACTCCAGTAATGATCCTGAGGGGAGTGGAATTAGAGGCATCCATGTAAATGTCTATACAGTCTACAACTGATATTAAAAAGAGCTTCAGCTAACATTTTCCCACATATAAGAGGGAAATTTGATTGATTTCTATGTCAATTTAGTGTTTGACTAGATTGGGAAGTAAAACATATTATCAATCCAATTACCGAGGTATTTATACACAGAAACGTTCGCTAAATGAGCCAAGCATAGCGGAAATATGGAGATCAGGCCATTTATGGCTAGTTTTGGAGAACATCCGTTTAGTTTCTTCTGTATTCAGGGTGAGTTTAAGTTTAATAAATACAGCCTTTAGAAAGTCTTGCAGTAGAAGGAACAGTATGGTTTAACATCTTCCTGATAATCCAGACCACAGGGATTTCATTTCCACGTTATCATATATGATTTGAAAAGAAAAGTCCAAAGAATAATAAAGAGGATTTCAAAGCAGTTTCCTCTCACAGTATTAGAGTGAAACTTTTGATCATTTCCAACAAGCTATGGGATAATTAACAAACTTTACATCTCCTGTTTCCCTGTTGAGTTGTACGTCACTTTTTGGTCATCACATCACATATATGATGGGTGGCCCTCAGGTGGTGGTGGGGAATTAATCGGAACAGAGACATATAACATGTTGAAATTAAGCTGAAAATTGTAACGAGAAGCTGAAATGGGCTGGGAGGGATTGGACATGGTGGTGATAGAATTCCACTGGGCAACCTTCTAATTAGTTCCGCCCGCTTGCGGCACAGCATTGCCACTGGCCTTGTAGCATGCAGAGTTCTTGCAAGGACTTTAATAGAATGATTGACCGTTCTGGAATAACCTGATGATATCTATGATACGCCTAGAACTTATATTTAATTACCCCGGGGCTTGTAATGCATGATAAATACCCACATGCCATATGATCAATAATTGGCAGTCACAGTTTGGAACATTAACAGACCTTCATGTAAAATCTTGAGTTCTTGCATGTATTAGTTTTCACATTTGGATTATCTTCTGGTAGCTTGAAATACCCTTATTAGGAGTGAATGTTTTTCACCTGCATACATCAGCTCATGTATTTTGATTGTTCATCTGAAATGCGATTTAAATGTTGGTGGCTTCACAAAGTCACTGGAATGCTTCAGACTCTTTGATGTATCATTTCGTTTCACTATAGGAAAGTTAAAAAAAAAAAAAAAAAAAAAAGAGCGACTACTATCTTCTTTTGCGCCGGCTCCTTAATTGGCCAGCGAGGGAAATCAGCCACTGAAATGGTGTCACAGTCAATGTGTGTTTACCCATTGAGCGAGTGGAAAGGGGAACTTGTCGGGGCCAGCATTATCAACATAAAAAAATGACTTTTTTTTTCCTAAAGGATCGACTATGCCATAAAAGAGATGGCCAAAGGAGAGAGAGTGAAAGGATAGCATAACTTACTTTGCCTAACATCTAATTATCAGAGGATAAGCTACAAGTATAATGAGCATAATGGTACAATGGTGGCCACAAATTGTCCTCCTGTCACAGGTCTATTTCCATCTACAGTTGATGGCAAAATTACAATGTCAGAGACAGAAATTAACTTGGACAATCATTTGATCAGAAAAGCCATTTCAGTTATCAAATACAAATGTGTTGTAAATGTTGTAAGTTGCTAATTACCCAATTGATGTGAATCCATCAGCAGTCCAGACGGTTCCTCTCATACGATATGGCCTCATTAATTCAGATTATATTCACACCTCTCCGGGTTGTTTTCACACTTTTTTTTTTGATGTTCACAGGAGTAGACAAGAAAAGAACATTGAATGTGAAATATTGCTTGAGGTGGTGATTGTTCTTAGCCCGTCACATAGTTCTCAGCAGGTTACACTTTTAACCCCACTCTCCCCCATCAGCGATCAATGTTTTATATATATATTTCTGAATCAATAAATCTATGTGTATAGGTAGCATGACACTTTGCTCTCTGTTGCATTGAAACAAAAGAAAACTTAGAGAAAAGATTCAGCTTTGAAATAATGAATGTAACAGACTTGTAACTGACTTGTACAGTACCTTTAAAACAATATGATGTTACTGTACAGTTTTTCACAAATGCAGATGTGAGACTGAGCAAAATAGATAAATTTAGTGAAATGATCTTTCATAATCTCTTCGTCTAAACTTAACTTGACCATAACGTTAACATTCACCCACCTTCACCCACAAACACCAGATGTTTGTGTAACCAGGTTGAAATGGGGGGACATAAAATAGTTCTAGTGCAGTTCTTGTTTTGGTTGTTTTGGTGTGTGTTTGATTTTCTGATTACAAGTGAATGCAGCAGTGTGAACTAAACTGATAAGGGAGGTTCATGTTTGACCAATTGGGAGGCTGTCTGGTGCACATTCAGCCAATCACGTGATCGGTCAGGGTCACGCAGAATCTGCGATCCACCTAGCTGCGGTGAGAGGCAGCGTGAGAAGCCTCATGTGAGAGAAGTGAAGAGAGCGATAGCACGCATCGCTTCGATATTTTGACTAACCCGCAGAATTACTGGGAGACACCACTCTATCATCGGGAGGTAACCCAGACTGTCGTTTTACTCTTTGTCGGTAAGGCAAGATTTTTAATTAGCTTTTTCGTTAGCTTTTAGCAGCTATTAGCCGCGAGTCATGTTAACCGTAGTGCTTGTACCTCACAGACGGCTCACGCGTTCCTCATCGCCACTCTAGGACTTCTTTATGAACACTGCTCAACGGTGAGAAACATTTCGTTGCTCCATATTGATGGGTTTGAGCTGTTATATTGTGTATTGTGTTGACCTTAAGGAGGGAGAATTTTTAGTGCAACTTTTCCTGTATTAGTAGGCCTATTGTACAGGAAGAGTAGAAGCATGTCATTGTAAATCCCTTTACAATCGTAACTCATACCTCATTTAACATGGAACAATATATCTGAGTTTTGTGACTTTTGTTTGGAATAACACGACCTTGTCTTTTCGTACGGGATGGATCCAAGACTGATGAGAGCTTTGATGGCGAGCTAACCCAAGGATCTTCACGAGCTAACACACACACACAATCAGCACACTCATACATATTCCCCTTGCAAACCTTCCATTCAAATTTATGGGCCCCAACGATCAGTCTACAAATTAGAGAAAAGGGACAATTTCATTTGTGTGCACTGTTTGTTTTTTTATAAGTTGTATATTTGTCTGTGTCAAATACATGTGCTGTTCAGTCAATTGTTAACAAGTGTGTGTGTTTATTTTTGACGCCCCAGTTATTGGCTCTATAAGAACCTAGTGTTTCATTCTGATGCGTTTGGCCTTGTTCAAATTTCACATATTTCACTCTGTTACCTGCACTCCCATTGATGCTGGTTACATTTGCTAAAATTTGAAATGTTTTGTCACGGTTGGCAGACGTGTTTGATCTTCTTTGACCCATTGGGAGCCACTTGAATTAGATGCATTGATGCCAAGATTAAACTGCTACCTGATCCTGTTTGAGGCACTGATGGGAACACAAATGGTCCAACTGAGCGGTCTGCCTTCCCAGGATCAGCGCACAAGCACACATTTTTTTAACCACACATTACCAACCACGTTGTCACTGTGAAGATCTGTTGCTTTCTGCCTCTGCATCAAGGATAATTGTCACTCAGTGTGATGTGTTGATGATTCCTTCTGGGCCCAGCAATGGATGAAAGGTTCCAGTTTAATAAGGTCTGACCAAACTCTAACTTTACCATCATTAAAGTTGGCAAGTGACATTTAACTCTTACACAGGGAGCTTAACAATGCAAATAAATGGCAACTTCAGTGTTAGAATTATAATGGCCTTCTTATTCTACTTTTAATGACCTGATCTAGTTTTCAAGAATCTCCTCCAGAGGAACAGGTACACCTATGCGCCCCTCCAAGCCTTCTTATTGGCTAGTGGGTAGCAAGCGGTGTCATTTTAACTGCTGAGGGATTTTCAGCAGCGAGGAGAGGGAGAAGCTAAAAGCTCAATCACTTGCCCTAACGCCTCCACTTTTCTCCACCTCCACACCGACACATGCAGACCCATTTTGATATTTTCATGCTTCATCTCATACAGGGGTCTCTCTAATCCCCAGGCCCACCTAATGAGGAGATAATGAAAAGTTAATCCACATCGCTCAACTCCACCTAGCCTCTTTAACTAATGCTGCTTTTAACTCCAGCTCTCATTAACTTTTAAAACAGGGGCCATTAACAACAGGTTGGTAGAATACCCATTGGCTTGACTCCCAAGCACTTGGCTGTCCAACTACTCACTGTGACTAAACTAAAATTAAGTAAGTACGAAGAATTCTTGGGATACACTTAGTGACGACGTTAATTAGGATACGGTCTGTTTTTCTGGGACTCAGCTGCCACTTGTATTGATTGCTCACAGTTTTTTTATTTATTAAGGCCAGAATAGGCAGTAACCGATAAACGGATGTAATGCAGTTCTTCTATTTGTTATTTTGTCAGGACTGTTGAATAATTTGATTGATATAGAATAAACAATAAAGGTCTCGAGGTTGATTCCTGGCCTGGGGACGTTTCTGTGTGGAGTTCACATGTTCTCCCCTTGTGTTCCACCCACCTCCAAAATGCATGCCAGGTTGATTGTCTACTCCAAATTTCCTATATGTGTGACCGTGAGTGTGAATGGTTGTCGTCACATGTTGGGTGATGACCCCACCGTTTACCCATTGACGGCTGAGATTGGTTCCAGCACAACCACGACTCAGGAGCAAACGTAAGATGAGGAACACTACATATTTCCACTGCCCACTGTTCTCCACATTCATTCATACCTCTAACAATGGCTGCCACTGTCTCCCTGTCTTTATATGACAACATTGGGCCATAAAACATGTCTGCCTGAACCAACAATAAATAGTGATTTGATTACAAACGGTTAATGCAAGTGCAAACAAGTGTGTAAATTTTGCATTCCTGGGGCTTTCTTGACAGCTCTCAACTGATTAGCAATTCATCATTTTTGTGTTGTGCCTGGTGACAGATCACTCTACAGGACTGTTGCTGTGGAGAATGAGAATGAGATGAATGAATGTGGATCAGGCTAATTCCTCTGTCCTTGGCAGACCACAGAGCCTATAAAACACTCCCCAAACCACACACACACACAAACAGGACATGTTGCCATTAATTCTTTCATATATGGATCAAGTTGTGAGGTAAATGTGTCAGATGTTATGTTCACAGTAAATTGTATTTTTCATCTGAGACTGATAACATTGACATACATCCAGTTTTTGACTCTGGCCATTTTCATAATTTGTCTCTCTCTCAAACGCCTCCAACTCTAACAGCATCAACTAAAGGATCTGGGCAACCATAGCAGGTCAGATTGTACAGTTCACATTTATGAACTAATGTGTCAAAATATAGGTCTTCAGGTTGCAGCGATTCAGCTCATGTCTGCACTTCTTTTCTGCTGCTGATTATCTGTTGTCACATATACAACGACCGTGTTCCAGTCCCTATTAACAAGCAGACACCACACTGGATGTGGAGAGATGGTGCTTGATGCTTTCCTTCATGATTTAAGACAGATTCAGTAACTAATTTATGGGCTGGCTTTGTAATTGCACAGGCATGCTTGCGCATACAAAATCCACCAATGAATTATAGCAAGTGTGCCAGTTCCAGATAGTCAATTTTATATAGTTAGAAATCCATTCATGGATCTTTACTTTGACTGTGTATAGGGTGATAGCCTGTGTGCCCAGTTTTAATCTCCTTATATCAACCTATTTTAATGAGAGCTGAATAGTGATTCTCTGTGATGTTTTTTAATTGTCTGGGCTCTCCAGTAACTGTATTAAGCAATCATTTTTTTTACCTATCAGAATCTTTCTTTTGAATTTATTAGATATTTATATTTTAGATTCTTTTAAATTAGCGACAAATGTATTTGTGTTGCCTGGGCGTTGCTAATTAGATGGAGATATTTAAGCGGTGTCAAACTTGTATTCCTTGAACATAATCGACACATGGTGTAACATTAATGAAGCTATTTCCTTTATAATGCACTGCTAGAAACATCATGTAGACCAGAAAGATATGTAAGTTATTCTTTATGTGTGCAGTCATATAACTTAAGCTAATAAATGAAGATTTTCCTTATTTTTAGCTGATTCACAAGAGGAGAAGAGAAATGAGTTTGCTGAGAAATAGAAAATTCTGCTGAATCTCAGTTTCACACATGCATAGTCCTGAGACAAAGAGGAGACATGAGTAAGCAGAATCGGAATCTGACATTTGGGGAAAGGGGTTGGACATTTACCACCAAGCATAAGACAAGAAGTTTTACAAAATACAAAACAATCTTTGCATATGGAAGGGATCGGAGTAACCTGAGTGAGCAACAAGAGCTTCAGACGGTGTCAGATCACCCCATCAAAAAAGAAGGAAGCAGATAATGATCTGTAACGCCAAGACAAAATACGGTCTGTATTTAAGCAGCATGAATATTTTCAAAGTGTTTGTTTATTCGTCTTAATACTGAAAAATGTCATAGATTTAAATATACTCTCTTGTCTGGAGAAGATTGATATCAACAGTAGGCAAGGAGGCCAGGGGTCAGGAATCACCATAGAGCCAAGAGAACATATTATATATATGATAATAATAATAATTAATATAATTACTTATCATTTTATGCTTGATAGCTCTCTGAGGGCCGATGTGCGTTGCTGTTGATGCACTGTCAGCAGTTGAGGTTTATTAATGTACCAACACATATAGATCACTATATAGTATACTCTCCCACTTGCTTCAAATTGAGTGAGAATTGTAAGCAATTTGTATGAAATACATGAACCACCAATTGTCTTGTTGTATGCCAATAGAAATGTGTGTGTATGTTTTGTGCTTTGGCTGTACTGTGGTGTGTGTGTTGGCCAGTAGTTGAAACGTTTTCAATAACTTAGCAGACTTGAAGATGTTATTCTGTCACAGCGCACTTAATCATATCCAAAATAAATATAGGACACTGTGATAGGGATAAATCAAAGCTCGTCATAATTTTATGCACTGCCTGTCTGCACACATTTCATTGTGGCAGAGCAGTGAAACGAAACCCTGAATGAGCCCCTGGCACATTGAACAGGCCAGATAAAATATTGGAAAACTTTCTAGTGCCTGGATTGAAAGCTGTGCATGCATTCGTTCATGAGTCCCCACTGGGGGCACTTTGGCACATAGAAGCTATTCTTCTAACAACCTAATTTGGGTCATTTCAGTGGACCAGTCATCTAAACAAGCTAACTGGCCTGCTGAGATCTGGACAGAACTGCTTCACTTTTGCACAGGATATAAATCCTCTCCTCAAAGATTATCACAGGCTTGTTCTTTATACATGCATCTTGTTGTTGTACAGCTTGTAATGTTTGAGTTTGATAGCACATTGTTGTTCTTTGTGATGAGTGAGAATTTGAAGAAGGCAGTTCTATGGGGAGAAGCAGCTAATAATAATCATCAATTTATTATGATTGTTGTTGTTGTTGTTATTGTTATTATTATTATTATTGTTGTTGTTGTTGATTATAATAATTTGGCTTTATATAGTGGTTTACAGAAAATCCAGCGTTGCTTTTCAGGTGAGAATAGTGGAAGAGGGGCAAACACAAGGAATTTGTTTGTCTGACCACAATTTTTATTGTCAAACAGTTGTCAGTTGTTATAGTCTTTGAATATCATCCATTATTTTGAAGGGAGGGATCATTTAAAAATTGCCGAACACGTCTTCCAACTCAAACGACCTTATCCATCCATCCATCCATCCATCATCTTCGGCTTCTTCCAGCAGCCCGAGAAGGGACACCCAGACTTCCTTCTCCCCGGCCACCTCCTCCAGCTCTTCCGGGAGGACCCCAAGGCAAGCCGAGCGACATAATCACTCCAGCGTGTCCTGGGTCTTCCCCGGGGTCTCCTCCCGGTGGGACATGCCTGGTACACCACCCTCAGGAGGCGTCCAGGGGGCATCCAATACAGATGCCAGAGCCACCTCAGCTGGCTCCTCTCAATGTGGAGGAGCAGCGGCTCTACTACGAGCTCCTCCTGGGTGACAGAGCTCCTCAACCTATCTCTAAGGGAGCGCCCACCACCCTACGGAGGAAACTCCGGACAAGCCCACTTTTTCCGGGCGAGAACCATGACCTCGGACTTGGAGGTGCTGATTCTCATCCCAGCCGCTTCACACTCGGCTGCAAACCCAATGCACGCTAAAGGTCCTGGCTCGAAGGAGCCAACAGGACAACATCATCTGCGAAAAGCAGAGATGAAATCCGGTGGCTCCCGAACTGGACCCCCTCCGGTTACTTACTGCCGGCAATACGAACCAGACTCCTACTCCCGGCGTATAGAGATCGTACAGCCCTAAGCAAAGGGCCGCCGATCCCATACACCAGGAGTACCTCCCACAGGATGCCATCAGGGACACGGTTGAATGCCTTCTCCATGTCCACAAAACACATGTGGACTGGTTGGGCAAAATTCCCATGACCCCTCAAGCACCCTGGTGAGGGTGTAGAGCTGGTCCGTTGTTCCACAGCCAGGACGAAAACCACATTGTTCCTCCTGAATCCGAGGTTTGACTATCGGTCGAATTCTCCTCTCCAGTACCCTCGAATAGACTTTCCCAGGGAGGCTGAGGAGTGTGATCCCACAATAGTTGGAACACATCCTCCGGATCCCCCTTTTTAAAAAGAAGGACCACCACCGCATTCTGCCAATCCAGAGGCACTGTTCCCGTCTGCCATGCAATGCTGCAGAGATGTGTCAGCCACGACAGCCCTACAACATTCAGAGACTTGAGGTACTCAGGGCGGATCTCATCCACCCCAGGTGCTTTGCCACCAAGGAGCTTACTAACTGCCTCGGTGACCTCAACCTGACTGATGGATGAGCCAGCCTCTGATTCCTCTAAGGAAGGCATGACAGCGGGATTGAGGAGATCCTCAAAGTACTCCTTCCACCGTCCGACAATATCCCCAGTTGCGGTCAGCAGCTCCCCACCTCCACTGTACACAGTGTTGGCGAAGCCCTGCTTACCCCTCCTGAGGCGCCGGACAGTTTGCCAGAATCTCTTTGAGGCCAACCGGTATTCCTCCTCCACGGCCTCCCCAAACCTCTCCCAGACCAGAGTTTTTGCTTCCATAACCGCCCGAGCCTTAGTACGCCTGGCCTGCCGGTACCGGTCAGCTGCCTCAAAAGTCTCACGAGCCAGCCACGCTCGATAGGACTCCTTCTTCAGCTTGACAGCATCCCTTACTTCCGGTGTCCACCACCGGGTTCGGGGGTTGCCACCACAACAGGCATCGGAGACCTTGCGAACACAGCTCCGAGCGGCTGCATTGACAATGGAGGTGGAGAACATGGTTCACTCGGACTCAATGTCTCCAGTCTCCCTTGGGAGTTCTCCTGGAGGTGGGAGCAGACCCGCACTGTACGTTTGGGTCTGCCAAGTATGTCCGGTTTCCCCCCTGACCAGCGGATCCAACTCACCACCAGGTGGTGATCAGTTGACAGCTCAGCCCCTCTCTTCACCCGAGTGTCCAAGACATATGGCCAGAGGCCAGATGACACAACTACAAAGTCGATCATTGACATCCGGCCTAGGGTGTCCTGGTGCCACGTGTGCTTATGGACAGCCTTATGCTCGAACATGGTGTTGTTATGGACAAACTGTGACTAGCGCAGAAGTCCAACAACAGAACACCGCTCGGGTTCAGATCAGGGAGGCCGTTCCTCCCAATCACTCCCCTCCAGGTGATACTGTTGCTGCCCACGTGGGCATTGTAGTCCCCCAGGAGAACGATGGAGTCCCCGACTGGAGCACCTTCCAGTACTCCTCCCAGGGCCTCCAAGAAGGCCGGATACTCCGCACTGCCGTTTGGCCCATAAGCCGACACGACAGTGAGAGACCTATCCCCCACGCGAAGGCGAAGGGAAACGAGCAAACGACCTTATATGTCTCAAATATGACCCAGGCAGCTGCCACTTTTTCCTCCTCTTTGGTGAAATGCTGTTAGGTTTAGTATTCCACATGTGTAGACCTGCGTGATCACCTAAAACTTTTTAGATCTTTATTCACATAAATAGAACAATTAACAAATGTGAATAAAGACAATAGTATTCCTTGACTGTTCTGTCCAGAGTAAACCTTGGCCGAAACACATTATATATTCCATATTAAAAAAATTACGCTTCTTCACATTTTGAGCCGTGC
>CAAKHB010003453.1:88419-102752 GCA_901007665.1 Aeoliscus strigatus
CCCCATCCCCGCACTTCCAATGCTCCGTTTCTCCCACTCTTTTTTTTCTTCTCCTGGAAGGACTCCCATCCAGCCTGTGTGCACAGATGACCCATGTTATCTTTGGCTCTGCAGCAAATGAATTTACTCCTCCACGTCTCCCGAGATGGCCACCAACTCCTTGTCTTATGGTACTACATGACTATCAGAGTTCTTCTCACTTGGTGTGACACATGCCAGAGGGCCAATGATAAATGAAGAGACATGACTGATCATTTAAGTGGACAGAGACTGTGACACACATGGGGGTTATAACAGCCTGGAAGGCCATCCATGGCAATTACCACATGTGTTACAGATAGGAGGAAAAACTGATTAGGGTAAATGTCATGTATTTTCCAAGGAACAAACAAAAGCTTCTGGCTTGCTGCATAGCACGATAATGGTGAATGCTTATATTTCTATTTTTGATATCTTTAAGATAAAAAGTGGGGCGAGAAAAGTGCAAGTTCATGAGAATCTTAAGAATTCTTATAAATATGCATTTCAAATGGTGTCCTGTACAGTTTGATAAGACATTATTGGTGTCTGGTGTTGTTGGATTCTGCTCAAGACTCATCATGTTCTTCATCAAGAAATATGGTCCACAAGTGCCATTATGCATTTGATATTAATATAGGAAGCTGTGCAGAAGAGTTTGAGTGAGGGGGTTGTCATTGTTCACTTTTCTATTTTCTTTGTTGTGGTTTGGGTGTGGACACAAACCATAATATCAAACACAACTAACTACACCATCTATGGTTCTAGGTGTGGTCAAAGAAAACTGCGTTTATCACCCTGCGTCTTCAATTGCCTCTATTTTTTTTTTTCCTGAATTGGAGAGAGCACAGAGCCTCCAATATTGATCTTTGAAAGGCAGAGGAGGTTGAAAGCAGACAAGTCTTTTAATTACCATTTTTGGTAAAAAAAAAAAAACAAAACTAAATGTCTCTACAGTTGTAGTGCCAGAAGCACATTTGATGTAAGTTACCTCTTGAATAATTGTGGATTGGGAGTGAATGGAACCTACATGAATGTATGTTTGAAATATGGGATCCTTTTAAGCAGTGTGTTTACAGTCTTCTTGGTTAGGAAGAAATGCTTTCCATATTTCATGTTATAAATTCACTTTGTGCAGTAGCTGTGCATTTGTGCAAATCTCCCCAGTCAAAAGGTTAGCATAATGCCAGCGCTACCTTATCTGTCACTTTAGTCCTGGGCTGAAAATGGAAAGATGGGGGAGCAAGGGATCAGTGTTTACCCACCTGGCCAATTAGAAGACAGAGAAACCTACAAGATGGAGTCTGCCTCCAGCAGCAGGTACTAGTCACTTTTATGGCACTCAGCAGTTGCTAGGCAACACCATCTATCTGTTATTGAGCCAACTTGTTGTGTGTATGGCTATTATATGTATAAATCACTGGTAATCTCTACACTTCAGATGAGGCGGTACACTTGTATACTAAAAAAGGAGTTTGAGTTTGAGCGTGCATGAAATTGATTACCTCAGACCGAGTAACATCACGTAACATAAACACATTCCCGTATGAAGTGAAACGTATTAGAAACGGCAGATTTTAATTGAGCACAGATTTATCAGTAGCTTCAAAGTTGTCCTACACCAGCGACTGAAGAGATCAATCTTAAGTGGAATTTCAGGTAACAGAGCCTAGTGTATTGTCATTTACGAAAGGAAAGATGAGCTATGAGTTTCTGTGAGGAGGTGATATATGCACCACTTGGCAAGGTGTGCGGTGTAAGCAGAAATGATGAGTGCATTGACACATTGGCATGCATCACACGGCTGTAACTGCCGAGAGAATCTATTTTATATTACACTCCTTCCATATAACCATGACAACAAATCCAGGACCTGAAGAAATGATCATCAGATGATAGTTGGAACTGTATTGCTGCATGATCATGCTATACTATAAAACCTAAGTATTTATTGTAATAAGAATGATAATAATAAGCTATTAAATAATGTGGCGTGACGTACTATAATTATTGTACTTGTGTCTTTCAAACCCTTTGAGCATTACCACTGTTGGTAAAACTTAGCTTTCAAATGATGTGATTCATCATGTTTAGTTGATCCACAATGCTCTGTAACCTTTTGAGATTAATACAGTTTTTGTGCTTAGTGAGAACAAACACAAATGTCTCTAATGGTGCTGACAATGAGCCTTTTCCCCTCATATATAAGTCTTAATGTCAGAATTGGGCACAAAATGTACCTTACAGAGAGCGATGATGAGGGCAACTGGCCAAATTATGTGTATTAGTAAAACATTTTCTCAGATCTGAGAGCTATACTCTTTAACCAATGCATTTTCTCTGTGTAGGTAATTATCTTTATTAAATATCATATAATATTGTTTCAGACTTTCAGCTCCAAGCTACATGGTTCAAAGGAAGTTTGGTATCATGGCCTCGAGCCCAACTCACTTATACACACCATCTCCCTCTCTTTTCGCTCTCTCCTTTCATTTTTCTCACTCAGTCATTCTCTCTCTCTCTCACTCTCTCTCACTTGCGCCCAGTCCAGCAGCGCCAGTTTTGCCCCAGGCTGACTGATCACAGAAGGGAGCAACATTTTTGAATTCAGAAGAGGACTGAGTCACATAGTCCCAGCATCAGGCTCTACCCAGCTCTGTTTTTTCTCTGTTGCAAACTGCTATGGTCCAAATGGAATTTTAATGGCCTACCCTGCTAAAACCGTATCATTGTCTTTTCCTGTTTGTCTCTGGATTTGTCTCCTGCCTGATAATACTCTTTGTGTTCATTGCAGTGTTTGCCCAGTCGTTTCATGCCAGGTATGTTGGTGGTCCACTTGGAGAATATGCTTTTGCTCGTCCCAGAAATCTAATAGTGCTGCAGTGACATTTGACCCAATGAAGTAGCATGAAATACCTACTGTATCTGCAAATTCCACACACATAGAGAAAGATCTAAACCAAGCATGAATTTTCCTACCTGTGTTGTCCGTTTGATTGATTATAGGACCAGAACGCAGGCAGAGAAGATTACAGTTGTTTTCAATAATTTAATTCTACACAAGAGAAACAATAACACGTGGTTCATTTTTAAAATCTCTGTACTACATCATGTAGAAATGTGATTCACACCTTGCATTGGGTATATTAGGAACTGCTGTTCTTCCCAAATGTAAAATACCAGATTTCAGTGCTTTATAGTCATGAGAAAAAACATTGTGCCAGTTTACTTAAGGCTGTAGCTGAACACGTCGCCATTATAACCTTCACAACCTGCAGAACATTCCTGTATTATGCAAGTATTGACATTCTCAACCATCTTGCGAGCACGGATGAGATCTAATACCTCCAGGAGCTCACCTATTTATATTCCTAGTTGTTCTGATACAGGAGGGGGCAGTGCAGTGAACCTTTCTGGCATCAGCCAGCGGAGGCATTCAGTGAGAGAACTGTAGATTGATAAAGGAAAGTTTAAACCCAGAGCTTGTCCGCACCAAAATCGTAATCCTCACACAATCTCCCACCATAATCCTTCACATGTAATTTAAGGAGATGACCTTGGCTTTCATTTCAGACAAATACTATAAACTCAAGGATGTGTTAAGCAAGAACTTGGGTAGAACTCGACGAAGGAAATAGTCAAAGTATAGACCAAATGTGTTGTTTGGCAATGTTTACCTCGACTAAGAAATCTGGTTTCAGTCTATATAAATCAATGGTTGTGTGATTCACACACATAAACACACATCTTACTTTCACACACCACCAACCCCACCACAAATGCAATACCCCAGTGCTGGCCACCACCTCAATGAGAGGTAAGGCTGCATGTGGGACATCACACAGCTCATTATTTGACTGTGCAATCAAATCAGGTCAGATGGATGCAGTGATGCCTGCAGGAGGGATTGGATCGCCAGCTCAAAAATGTCTTATCATAAGTTAATTAGACATTCAGTCAATGGTCCTGCAGCGATCACATCACTTGATAGTTGCTTGATATGGTTTAGGTCTTTGAAAATGGAGTGTCACAGACTACTGCCTTATCAGTCCACCAGAGTAATAGTAGAGTCCTCATTTAGATTAGAAACTGCTGGCTATTACAACTCGGAGGTTGACCATCAGCCCGGTTGCCAAAATAGATTGCATTGTGCAATCAACAGTTTCTTTTCAGACATAAGTTAAGTTAATACGTTAATAAGGTCATCGGTAGGACTACTGTTACTAATATAGTCTCTTTACCTCTGCCAAGGAGGTTATATTTTTACCATCATTTATCTGTCGAAATGGTGAGTAAATGCTGCTAATGGACCAGGATCCGATGGTTAAATGTTGGTGGTGTTCTGGAACCATCTGGATCCTGGAATCTGTTGAAGGATTCTTCCTCATTGTCAGATAGGGACATTATCAGCATCTGTGTCTAGAACTCCACAATAGCAGCAGTGGACTGTCTCTGTAGACCAGTGGTTAGTGGGTCTGTCTGTTAACACAAAGGTCGGGGGGTTGCAGAGAACCGGAGGAGCAGAATTATCTGCAGATCTGAGGGTGTGAGTGGAGGATTGTGGGATGATGAGTACTTGTGGAGAGGGAGGTGCTGGTCGGAGCATTTGTGGATGAGCAGCAGGATTTTTTAGTTGATCCAGGATGTAACAGGGAGCCAGTGCAGTGAGTGTAGGATGGGGGTTATGTGTATTTATGGACTCACATCAGAATCCTGGCAGCGCTGATCTGTGTGCCATTTGCACAATCACCACTGTGTGACCACAGTCACTCATGGGATTTAAATTTAAAAAGATATTACTGTACTTTAAGTTCATATATCTATGTGACTTCACTGTATGAAGTTAAACTTCTGGGCAAAAAAAAGTAACAGGATTAAGACCTGTCCTCATCCCTCTGTGACAGTGAAGAGAATGAAAAGAGACAGATGGTCAATTTAACAGCAATATCTTTAACTTTCTCTCCTTTCTTTGTCTGTTCCTAGTTTTCCAGCGTTATCATTTTCACAGAGCTGCAGTGCAGTCACACAGTCCGAAACTCTTCACAAGGGACTGAGTGCTTTTCTCCGAGGTTTGGTTTCAGTCATCTCGGCCTCATCCCTCACGGCTGCTGTCTCCAGGGAAAGACCCAGACAGAGTGGCATCTGTGGAATTACAGGAAATCAAGTGTAACACGATAACTTTGAAGGAATAAGAGCTGGTGGCTCAGTCATTGGGATGGTAATTACGTAGTTAATTACACAGGACACTGTCCTTAGAACAAAAAAAAAAAGAAGTTCCATAGAGAGAGAAAGATAAATATTTCAGCTGAGTAAATATGTATTTTCCTCCATTGCTTTTGTATGTATTTGAGTGAATTTCCATTAGATCTCCTTTTCATCATTTTGTAACATCAAAACTGTCATTAAAGACTATCTGATCAATGGACAAGACTTATTAGCTGTTATGAAGTAGGAAAATAAGAACTGCTCTGACTGATTTGATGGGTGCAAACAGAGAAATCAGAAAGCGAGATGAGGTCAGTTCTTGTCCTCCTTACCGGTTTCCAGAACTGTAGTACACAGTTGTGCCAAGCTTCCCCAGCAGCACAAGATAAAACCAGTGCAGCAACACTTAATAGAAGGGTTCCATCCCCAGCCATGGTTCACTCACATACACACATCCAATTTGCCAGCACAGGGCTCAGGTAGATAATACATTAACTTTTTGTGCAATGGAACCTTTTCGGGAACATTCTGAACAACTCATTCGGACGATAAAAGCAGGCTGACACCAAAGGATGTAATAATAGCGGCAGATGTGGGCGAAATTTCACGAAATGTCACATGGGTTTATTCTCATTTTTACTCCTGACAATACTGACCAACTCTGAATATCCATTAACTTCTTCCAGACTTGCATCATATACATAGTGTAAATGTTTTGATCACCAGCAAGCAGTGGTCAAAGAGATTCAGAACAACCTGCTCCACTTTTTTTACTCTTGTTAAGTTAAAAGATGAGTATTGTGATGTTTAAAATTAATATGACTCTAAAAGACAATTATTATTAGTTATTTGGAATTTGAAGAAATGGGAGAAATGTTGTCAGTAGATTATAAAATGAAACAAAAATGTTCATTTCACTTAAACACATACCTATAAAGAGTAAAATCAGAAATACTGACAATGTTGCAGTTAATTTTTTCCAGAGCTGTATATAATCAGATCAAATGACAAGGAACAAAAATGTTTATGTGAACATTAGCCAGTAGCTTTTCATCATCCTATTTCTGTATTCAGACTTGTTATGAGTGCACACACACAGTGCATCATCTTGTGTAATATTTAGGGCCTTATGGCCTTTGATGGTATTTATCATGCTCATTTATGGAATTAATTTCAATGATCAATTGAGGCATGCTGCACAACAGTGTCTTTGGCAAAACACCAAAGTCAACTCATTAAGACGGCCATTGTAATAACCATGCGGCGTTTCAGTTAGATTTATTTATTCTTATCAACAGTAAAATCACAGCTGATTACAGTGTGTTTGCTGTTGTCAAATAACGAGATGAGGCTGTTTTGAAGGTAGCAGCGCAGAACAGATTAGTCATCTTTGCTGGCTTCATTGTGTAGAGACACCCAGTGATATGGCTGGGCTACATATAGTCTGTGGAGCTGCAGGACTTAATCTGGGTGTTGCAGAACAAATGACTTAAACAATAAAATGGGAAGAAAGTAACTTTGGAAATGTTTCACCCAGTGGTGGGTGAAACAGGGCCATTTCAAGAGCAAAAGGAACCAGAGGGAGAATTTCCTGCATTTGTTCCTTCTGGCCTGCTGTCCCACCCTTCTCTGTTGGCACAGAAAGTTCCTAAAAACACTGCTTTTTTGACAAGTAATCACATAACAAATGTGTTATTACCACAAAGGATTGGGTGTAAATTGACAGATCTGTTGAAGGTTACTTAGCACGCAGAGTACACATGAACTCATAATTAACAATTGATCTTGTGTGCGAGAAATAACATGTGGAGCTTTTGTGTTTTAATCATGCTGGGCTTCAAACGTCACTAACACGTTTTAATATTGTAAATTGTTCAGGTTACCACTGTTACCACTCGTTGTCGTCCTACAGAACAAATAAACACATGAATTGCGATAAACGTACACACATAAATAGAAACACAAACACAAATCGCTTGAGTGCAGAAGTGACTCACTAAACATAGACCATTTTACAAAAATCCGTTTTCTTGGAAGTTTAATTAAGACACAATTTCCCAGTGAAAGGATTTGATTTAGCTTAAGCCATCAGTAACAATGCATATTGACGTTTTAACTGAGAGTCTAAGATTTCTTTCAGTGGCCCACATGAACTGGAGGCACAGTGCATTTAACTGATGGTATCAAGTTTGGCCAACAAAGTAATGTAATATTGATGAGGGACAATTGCCCATAATGGTATATATCACCTTCTGATCTTTGTCACCTATTAGCCCTTTAGGCCCTGCAAAGGAAACCCATTCCGACTGCAATTAATTCACTTAAAGTTGAATAATTAGCATCCTTTAGAGTGTGTGAGATCAGTGTTTCATTTGATGTAGTTTCCTTTATTGGTAAGCAACCATAACCAACAATTGTATAATGTATAACCAACAAAAAATCTTTTTTTTCTTAAGATAATTATTGCAAATTCATTTTAGTGGGGGAAACTACAAGGTCAGTATCAGGTAAAGAATTCATAGGTAGTTCAAATGCAGAGAGCAACTGCAGAGAGGCTTAACATCAAATCGTCAATGTGACCTGACATAGTCAAAACCAAAAACCACATTGCAAAATACAACCAAAAGATCCCAAAGCTTCCATAAAAAAAACTGCCCATGTGGGACATGACCAGGTTTATATGTAGTATTTTTTTTCTTGTGCACAGCTAAAAGTATGTTTTTCAGATGCTTTGAACACAAATTGTGAATATAACTGAGAGAATGTCAGTAAAGATAATTATAAGAAATTGCTGTGTACAATATTTGACACAAAGCTGTAATGCAGGCGTTTATCTAATGTATGGTAATACGTGGAAGATTTAACACCAAAATGGTCTGTGGTCTATGGAAATGTCTGTCTTGATGAACAAATTTAATATCCCAGTGTGACTAGTGTGTTCCATTGATGCTTTAGGGACATGAAGGCCATACTTGTCGACCTCTGGACAGCAGTATGACAACTGTGTCCTTTTTACCCCCAAAGCCTGTGAACTGTTGAGACCCTGGAGACAATGAACCAGCGGCACCAGTGGGGAAAAGCCCATGTATGATGGAGGGCTAGGGGTTGTCTCTTTTCATATCCTGGTGAGGGTAATGTGACCTCTCGTTTCAATGTGGTGAAAGCAGCAGCAGTAAGAAGTGACCTCTGGAGCCTGGGCTTCTCCAACAACACCCCCCACCCCAACACAACACACACCTACACACACACTCTTGCTTTTGTGTTACATACACATCCACTGAATATTTAAAAAAACAAAAGTTTTATGGGGGCTAGTTTATTCCAGTTATTCCTATTTTAACCCATTATATGCTGACAGTGTGTTATAGAATAGAAAAGAATACAGAATGGAATTACTTTATTGATCCCGTGAAGGAAAATATCATATTACAGCCACAAACACTGAGATAACAAAGAGAATTACTAGCAACTTATTGTATTATATTATATATACTACATAATTATATGTAGTATATATACACACATATACATATATGTATATGTGTGTGTGTGTGTGTGTGTGTTTCTGTCAGAGGTGAACCGGTGAATGTCAGGAATGATTTCCTGTAGCGTTCTTTGTGACAGCGGAGCTACAGTAAATGAGTCTGTTGGAGCACGAAGCTCTGCTGTCTATGTTGTGTGAGGGGTGGTCCATGATGGAGATCAGTTTGGTCAGTGATCGTTTGTCCCTCACTGACTGACGAAGTCTCTAACCACTGTCCAATGACCTGTCCGGCCTTGTGGATGAGTTTATCACCTGCTGGTAGAGAACAGACTCTTTATTCTTTAAAGTGCCATGATAAGAATGATGATGATGTTTATGTATTCAACACGGAAATTGAGTGTATTTATTCAGTTTGCTTCCTTTTGTTCTTTTAACGTTGTTCACTCAGCCTTTGTATGCAGTTATAATCAACCTGAATGAGATCTGCTGTCTCTCATTTTTTTTTAAAATAAACCCTCACTTTGAAGCCCAGTTTACTGCTGGGTAACTGCCACACTCCTGACATCATCAAATGATTTCTGGACAAATAGCCAGCAGAGACCCAATCAATTAAAAAACAAGCAAAAAAATCATTCAACACAGTGGCAGTTCAAAATGTTGTATTTACCCCAATAAGATGAATGAAACAATCCCAATGCTGCTGTTGTAACTGAATGGATTTCTTTTCAATTTGTATTGTCCTGCGATGAAGTCTGAAGGTTTCAGTCTTCAATGTCTGTCTCTGATATTGACACCTGGAAAAAAAAAGCAATGAAATATCAGTCATCGGTCCTCTTTCTATATAACCTCTATCTTTTTTCTTTCACAAAAGATGGATTGAAGTTGTTCAGTTCCGATAGCTTGAGTGATGGCCATCTTGGGAAATGAAATATTTGCTCAAACTATGTGTCCTTGAAAGTTAATTCAAAAGAACGTAGGGGGTATGCAGAAAAACACTAATGGGGTGTTCTATCTATACTGTCATACTATCCATTTGACATTCAGAGTACAATCAGATATTTTAGGAAAAATATAAATAGAAAAAATACAAAAATAGAAATAGTGTGTCCTGATCCATTAACCTTTTACATAAGAAAACACTGCTCCGCTTGTTTATGCTCATCATTACTGAACATACACGATAAAACTATCTGCTTAAACATATATGTTGGATAGCTAGACTACATTGAGCATTAAGGATTACGTGAGTCAAAGTTTTCACTGGTGGTATGTGAAAGAATGGTAACTGGTGTGAATATTATTATTGAGTATTTCAATAAGTGTCTTTTAAAGAGATAATTTCCTCCATCTCTGATGAATACCTCTGTGCTTGAGTTATTTGCACCGTATATGTAAAGAATGTTCAGGTTAAGTCATCATTATGGTTTCAGGTGAATGAATGTGAAGAGAAAGGATTCATACGAACAAGACTCACGCTGGCATCTGTAGAGGGAACTACAGATGCGTATTGCATTCACTTGACAAATTCTGTTTTATTGAGTAATTTTCTGTTGTTCTCCTTTTCTTTGTTATATTTTTTTGTTTTTCATGATCATTTTTCTGTTTTTCGTCATATTTTTTTCTGTTTTCTGGGATAATTTTTGTCTGTATTTCCATGTGACATGTTTTGTGAACCACTTGTGTTGTTTAATCCAGTTTTATTTTGCGTTGGGTTTGAGACACTGGGAGTGTCTCAAAAAGTCATGTAGATAGTGTTATCATTAGTTGGTCTAATTTACGCAGGCATCTTAAGACTTTGCTAAAAGCCCATTCAGACCTGTTGGACAGTGCGATGTTTCTCCAGAATCAGTAGTGGATACAAGAGTATGCATTCAGGCTGCCAACGTGGTGACTCAAGAGACGATCAGGAAACTGATGAACATACTGGATCCACGGGGAATCAAGCTGAGGTACTGGATTCGCTGGACAGAATAGCCACGAAAGAAGGAAACACGTTAACACGGATAACAGAAAAAAAATCACCACGAAAAAGAAAAATTACTCAATAAAATGTGAATGCAGTACACTTCTGTAGGTAACCATTCTTTTACGAAGGTAAACTGAATGGTTACGAAATTACCATCCAGATTGGGACATGCGACCACTACAAGATGTTGTTTTCAAGTTTGTCTTTTAGGAAATACTAGCTCAAGCAGCACTGCAACCTGAGAGACATATTGATCTGCTCTAGCAGACTCTGTGTGTTTTTTTTTTTTTTTTAAGCGCTATAGATTGATCTATATGACTGCACATCCCAGATTGAAGTACCAAACAACCTAATATATAAATCCCTTCCTGTGGATTCATGGGGAGATAACAAAACAAAATTAGATTCACTGCAGTTGGGCCTCAATAATGTTGCACTTCAGACCCATTTTCCTTCTTCTAGACAGCGAAGTGTCGACCACAGACATGAGTAATTGGCCCAAAATGTCACGGTACATCTAAACCACTTCTTTGTTTACACCTCTCTACTCTTTTTTACAGCGCTCCTAGATGCAGTGTGATGTTGGCAGTAATGGCAATAGGTGAACAGCACACTGCGAAGTACCCATGTAGCTCAGAGTTGTCTGTAGTTCCTGCATTTTGAAGTGCTGTCTTCCTGTATGGGAGGTTGACCTAGACAATGCTGAAGCATTTCTTTGCCTTGTGGAAAGCAGCTGAGAGGGGCAAAGGTCATCTCTGTACATTCCTCCCGTGTAGATTTGCGGTATGAAATAAACTTCAATAAAAGATGTTCCAGGGACAGGCTCATTCAAGGTCAGTAGACTGCAGTACTTGTTGTCTGAACATACAGTGTTAATCATGTGATGGTCGTCACATGTCATTAAGTGTGCTGGCAGCCACAATCTCCGACCCTCACTTCCCATGTCTTTTCCGCTCACTTTAGTTGCAATCAAATCACAAGCCAGGAGCCGGCTGCGACTGCACCTCCTCTCCTGCCCCACTGATGAACTCTCTCACACTCCACATGCCATTTTAATTCAAAATTGACTTCACCCCGGGTCTGATCGGCATTATTGGGCGACTGAGGAAGCTGGAGCAGATCGTCCAGTAACAGGAAGGTTCCTAGTCGAATGCCGACAAGCATATTAGTACACTACCATGTGTATCTGTAGTGCATCTGCATTTTGATTTAATTTCTCCTATTTCATGTACGGTACTAACTAACTAACTAACTTGTGCTTCCAACAGCTACTGAAGTCACCTTGCAGTTAATATCGGAACCATTCAGTCGTCACTCTTTTTGCAGTATTTCTGGAGCTCGTGTCTGCCATCACTAATCGGAGTCAAGCCGGAAAAATTAAGAATGTATTGTCACAGTTTGATTCCGCCGTTGTGAACTGGTTCAACACGCTGAGGCTGATGGCGGCTGTTCTTGTTTTTTTTTCTTTCTTTTTTTTTTTATTCCACCAGACGTGCTGCACCGTGTTTCAGACACAGCCTTCCACTCTTCTTAAAATATACACCTAGTTTATTTTTGACTGAAGCTAGTCTAGCTGCACAGAGCTTAGACATAGATAAGGAGGTGGCACAGAGCATCTAGTCAGTGTTTAAAGCAGAACAGCCTGGCAGACTGACTTCTATATATCACATTACTGCTGCATACACAGTTCAGTGGATTGTCATCATAGACTTTATAATAACATTACAATTACAATAACCCTATGCTATAACAGTTTATACCATAAATGGGTTAATTAATGGTTACTTTAATCATTAACCTTGCGGTGGTAATGAACATTTTCATCTCCAGAGGGATGCAATAGGCTTTTGAGGGTACAATAGTTATCTTGCTAGTTTTGTGTCTGTTATTAGCAAGTTATTAGACTGTGTTTGTCTTTGTCTAAATTTGAGGTCGACTGTGGAGTTCCAACCTTTCATACTGTCAGTAAATCAGACTGACACTGTGACAGTGTTGTGATGCAGCATTTTATGAAAACAATGTCTCAAAGAGACGATGCCATCGCAGAGCACAGTTGATTAAGCGTCACAAATACAAGGATGAAGCAAACATCCAGCAGTGAATCTCCACACACTAATAACCAAGAATACTCACACTGTGCCAAGTTTGACAGATACAGCCTCACCTTTACCTTTTGTCTGCAAACTAATTCATCACCTTGCCTTCTTGGGCTTTGTAGCAGCAATAAAATTCTGAGCCGGTGAAAACAAAGCACCAGCACAGTCGTATGTAAAACCTGCTGATGGGATTACTACCATACAGTACAGCTTCCTTTGGAAGGTACATCCCCTGTAAGGAAAATGTCCTGTTGATCATAGTTGCGTCCAATATGTGATGACCTAACTAAATGTTAGGGTGTACCCCGCCATCCGCCCCTTGACAGCTGGGATAGGCTCAAGCACGACCTGTGACCCGTAACTGGAATAAGCGGAATAATTCTACGGAGGCGGAAGCGGATGTTAATTCTGGCCCACCATCTGATCCGATCTAAAATCAGATGAATTATGACATTGAGCTCTTACCTTAATGCTTAGTTTGGTCAAAAACAAAATTTCAATCATAGTTTACAGTCACTCTGTTCATTATCCTCATAACATCCCAGCATATTAAATAATTAAGATGTTTTTGATATTTGTTTGTTTTTTTTAGCCATAAAAAATGTTCCCAAAGGTGAATAGCCAACGTGAATTATTAGCATCTCCTTGGTAAAGTTGTGCACCTTTTGTCTGAATGGATAAAAACACATGCCAGCATGGCACAACCATCTGAACTCTAATTTTATTTATTTAAAGGTGCAGTCGAATGAAAACGATAAAAATGCAGCTGCAATCTCGCTCACCTCCAGAATCCACGGCAGCAGGAGAGGCCAGGACAAAGGGCATGGAGCACTTGGATAAAACCATATGGCCATATGGCCGCTGTGCGACTGTGAGGGACCGACGCGGTCACCCCTACTATTGGGATGTGGACCCACTGGATTAGTGAGACAAAAAGCCAAGGAAAAGCGATGACGTTGTAATATCTTTTATTTCTTTCTCTCCACGTAGCCGTACCAACCAGAACCAAGCCTCCTCCTCTCTCCCCCTTCAGCCCAAATGAGCTCTCCTTTAAATAACCGGTGAGATAAGGTCAATTAGGCCATACCATTACTGAGGGGGACATCAATTAATCCCACACACCCAACATAAGCACAATGATAAAATAAACATTTTGAGACAGTAAAATAAACATTAATAGTACACCACAACACCTCTGCACACCGAAACAACCCCTTTCCCCAACATACAAATGAAAACTGTGATCGTGGTTTAAGCCCACACCCCTTTTCCGATTCCCGGCGCCCTCTGCCGGAGATGGCCTTTAAATGGCGCCCTCCTTGCGGTGCGCGCTCCCGCTTGGGGCGCCTTCGGACCGGACGCCGGAAACAGGAAGTAAGTGCGTGACTGTTTGTACCTTTGCCGAATGCCTATTGTAAGCGGGCAGGTAGTGGGTACCGCACTACATGCCCTTGGTGTGGTGGACAGAACCATTGGGTGTGATGACTGTAAAAGAGTCCCGGAGCCCGTGTGACTTTCGCACACACCTCCCGTGTATAACTTTAGCGCCAGGACGGTGCGTGGT
>CAAKHB010003454.1:0-10260 GCA_901007665.1 Aeoliscus strigatus
TGAGTGAGTGCTATGAAGATGTTTCACTTTCCTCCATTGGCACCTGCATAACTCCCCTGTTTGCCTGCAGCGTAGACACCAAACTTTACGGAGGTGTAAATGTTGCTGAGATACGAAGAAGGGATCCGAATCACATGCTGACAGAGGTGGTTTCACATCTGACCATGTCCTTCTCCCCCTGACAGAACGATCCCCTCACCGGCCCATTCTGCAGGCCGGTCTGCCAGCCAACACCACCGTCTACGTCGGAGAGGACGCCCGTTTTGTCTGCAAAGTGTACAGCGACGCCCAACCTCACATCCAGTGGCTGAAGCACATCACTCAGAACGGCAGTCGCCACGGTCCTGACGGGCACCCGTACGTCCGCGTGCTCAAGGTACACTTCTGCCCTTCCTCTTTCCGGATTTATCCATCTTCTTCCATCGTTATTTTTCCAGCTCAGGTGTTTCAGACCATGTCCACATGTATCTGAACGATCTTCTTTTCCTCTGTCGTCCTCGGCACCGTATCAGGAATATTTGCATCCAAATGGATCCTTTGTGAACGCATCAACAGGCTGTAGTTCGTACTCCAGGCCTGTAGGTGGCACTGAAATTCACCGTAAACGGAAAAGACGAGGCTGTGGAGCGGCCCTGCAAACGGAACCGTATGCGATAACAGAAAATGCTATTTGTGACAGAAAAACTGAACGGAAATTGATTCTGACCTTGGCGGAGTTACTGCGGTAACAAGATCCGCCCACTTTCAGTCGTCGTTGTCTGGAACAGAAGAAACAACGAACAGAGAAAAACACAGGTAACACGGAAAAAAACGAAACAGAGATATTCGAACCAGGCCAGGTTTGGAAAAAAAAAAACGGTGTGTTTACAGGATCCATTTGGAAGCGTCTCCGTGTGGACGTCGGTGTCATTTGTCAACAGGTCTTGTATTCAGGTCTTTTCCCCACACTGGCTCCTGCTGGTGAATCCTGCTCCCTCCTCTCCCCCCGGACCCACCCGCAGTCGTCATCTGTGCCTGACTCACGTCTCATGTTGTCCATGCCTCTGTCATAAACATGTGTATATGTGGATTTCAGCGATCAGGCATTAACAGCTCCGATGTGGAGATGCTCACCCTCACCAACGTGACGGAGGACGATGCTGGAGAGTATATCTGTAAAGTCTCCAATTATATAGGCGAAGCCAGCCAGTCGGGCTGGCTGACAGTCATTCCAGGTAAACCTCCCCCCACGCCCCCCACCCTGGGACCTGGTCCACCTCCCGTCCTTTCTCGGTGTGGTTTCCTGGGCTTCCTCCCCGGCCTGCTGTGTAGTGGCGGTCCTCCTGGTGGTCTCTTGGGGGTCCTGGGGCTCGTCCAACCTTCCCTCCCTTTGTCTTCCAGCTGATGAGACTGCCCCAGCTGTGGAAGCACTGGTCGGACCCTCAGTGCCAAACATTGTCCCGGCTGGCACCTCGTTCTCTTGCGAGCTGTGTGAGGACAGTGTTTGGTGTTGCAGGGCGGTGCTCTCCATGTGTTTGTGTGTGTGTGTGTGTGTGTGTCCAGTCCGAGATAGAATCCTATCAGGTTCTGTCGGTTTGGTGTTGGGAACCTTCTGGAGTTTTATTTATGGTATATTGGCTCTAATTTCTCCATGTTTTGGTGGCGTGTATTTTCCTCTAGATGAGACTTCAACGATGGACGGTATCATCTCTTTTTTTTGGTGTGGGTCTCATTCTCTCTCTCTCTCTCTCTCTCTCTCTCTCTGTCTGTCGTCCCTCATCTCTGACCTGTCCTCCCCATTTCTGGTTTCCATTGCCCTCTTGTCTTATCTCGGACCCCCTCTGTCTTCTTCCCGACCTCCTCTCCCTCCTCCTCTTCCTCTCCCCAGACCGCGGGTGTTAACACCACAGATAAGGAAATAGAAGTGCTCTACTTGCCCAATGTAACATTTGAAGATGCAGGGGAGTATACGTGCTTGGCGGGTAATTCTATTGGGATCTCCTATCACACTGCTTGGTTGACGGTCCTTCCAGGTATACACACTCTCCCTCTTCCTCTGACTTGCTTTGTTTACACTGTTTGTGTGATGTGATTTCATTGACCTCTGTGGAAGGCATGTCCTCCCTTTGGAGTGCAAGGCAGCTCAAATATTAGATTACCCCAGTGAACCCGCACGGTCAACACTAATGGAAGAGCAAGGGGCATATTACTCTATAATATTGTCTGGATTGGAAAGCTGTTGAAAGCCCCGAGCAGATAACAAGGCCGTCCACAGATGACTTATTATAGGTCTACGACAAACGTGGAGCTCTCAGCTTGCGTATCTCCAAAGGGAAGGGAGGGTTTGTCTCCCACCTTCCTCGGGGGGGAAAGCAGCGAGTCTGCATGTCAATGAAATCCGGCTTTCTTTACATATTTTTCACCCCCCCTTTTTCCTGGCTCTGATAATTGGCAGCCATTAACATCTTTACTTCTCCGTGAAATAAAGATGGAGGGGTGAAGCTCGACGCATGCTTGACGTTGGCTTCGCTCTCGATTATCAGAGCCGAACGTATCAGTCAGTGTCTGATGCATGTGAATGTTTGTAGCTTTGTGTGCGTTACGTTTTTTATACAGTTCTGCAGTTCACTTCCACCTGAGCAGGTTGTCAGTGCCCGATCTTGTACCCGATCAGAGCATACATGTGCTAATATCGTAGTGCACGTGCACATAACAGAAGAATTGAGTCATATTTGATGGTGGTGAGCGTGCGTCAAACAGAAGGACTTTTATTTTCAAAATGCATATTTTGAACTCAACACAAAACTAATCAGATCTCTCTTGATGTTATTGTGAGATTAAAGTTTAGTTTCCTGGATAATAAAACTTCACAGTGTTCGGAGGAATAACATTTCTAGAACTTAACAAGTTTATCTGCGTAGCCGGCGCCTTCCAGACTGTGGGTGTGCTTTGATTATCGGATGAGAAGACAGTACATGGCCTCCTGCTCGGCTGTCATACACCACACAGTCCGTTTCTGTCGTGCACGTACGCATTCAAACACGCATTGTTCGTCCTGCGGTGCGTAAGCACCCGCTTGTCACGTACATTTGCACAGATACGCGAAGTAGAGCCGTGATTTATTAACTGTTGTGACTGCTGAGCCCCCTGCACGGACCTGTCTGAGAAGGTGTGCAGGTATCTGGGGGGCGAAAGAAGACGATGTTACCAAATTGTTTAGTTTGGTGCCTGTGTGTGTGTGTGTGTGTGTGCGTCTGCCCCTCGTGTGTGTGTGTGTCCTCAAACTCCTTTTTTTTTTTAAATCTGATCCCTGTCGCACTTATTTTTCTCAGCAGAGGAGAAAAACCTCGAGCCCCTCCCTCCAGACTATGTGGAGATCGCTATATACTGCGCGGGCGTCTTCCTCATCGCCTGCATGGTGGGCATTGTGGTGGTGTGCCGCATGAGGAACACGGCAAAGAAACCGGACTTTGGCGGCCAACCGGCAGTTCACAAGCTGAGCAAGCAGATCCCTCTGCGTCGCCAGGTAACAGAAAGTAGATAAAGAGTTCTAGTGGCATCTAACACCCCTAGAGGAGAAAGACACACACTGCAGCACCAACACACACTTATGACCAAATCTATATTAGTAGTATGCTAGTTTTGATATGAAACACTCCATTTTCTCACTTTTTATTTAAAAAAAAAAGTCCACGTTCAGACTCATTTAGAAGTCGCACATTTCTGGAGCGTGTCAGTGCCGCTGCCTGGAGGGTTTCTGTGTGTGTGAGTGAGTTGTGCTTTTACCTGAAGGGAAAGCCAAAAAAAAAAAAGTGTTCTGCGGGGCGACCGATTCCTGTGTCGAGGTAAGGTTTTAGGGTGGAGAGAGGAAAGATGAGCCCTGAGGAAAGCTGCACGGCCGCTTGACGCACTTTCATCCAAACCACAGTTGTTGCTCGCTCGTGTGACCTGTGAGAGATCCTCATCCTTCACGTTCTAGCATGAATCACAAAGCTAAAGGCTCTATTCATCAAAAGTCGCTGCACTTGCCAACATTGCTAATAGTTTCATACCTGCGTGCACATAAACAAACTCCTCTAGTGACGCCTCAGAGCTCCTTCTGACCTACAAACCCCGACCGTGGTGATCAGCCAATTTCTCCGCTTCCGCAGGTGTCGGCAGATTCCAGCTCCTCTATGAACTCCAGCACGCCGCTCGTACGCATCACCACACGGCGGAGTTCTGCACACGACGACCCGATTCCTGAGTACGACCTACCTGAGGATCCACGCTGGGAGTTTGCCAGAGACAGGTGAGGGAGGCTCCAATGTGTGTGATCATGTTTTGTTTTGGGTTTTTTTTTTCTTTTTTTAAATTCTCACCTAAAGAAGTAACGAACACATATTTATAGACGTGCTGATGTGTCATCAAGTACTCGACCATTTTCTGTCAGCGTCCCTGCCGTTAACACCCAACAGGTGACCAGACACAAACAATGAGAGCGTCAAAACTTGATTTTACAGTCATAAAGGTCGGCAACCGAATGTGTGACAGACAGTCGCTCTTTGTGTATATATGTATATATATATATATATATATTGTATACTGTATAAAAAACCTCGTCTGGCTGAGCTGCCTGAATGTGTAAAATGAAAAAAAAAAGCCAAAAACCACTTAGACTGCTGCAGAAAGAGCGTCTGTCCGACTGTATCTCATCTGCTGAAGTGTCAGATAATCCGTCGAGTGTCATTAACGCGGATAGACGGCAGGCAGTAGTGAGTACTGGTGAGTAATGGCTGCGTCGGTGGCGATGAGGGCGGCTTAGCGCAGTCGGAGGAGGACTTGAACTTGGCACCGTGTCTCCTCGCCGCCTCGTCACCGGAAACGCTGGCGCGTCGCACACAGTCAAACACGTTCTGATGGTTAGGAATGAGGCTACGTTAATTAGCGGTTAGCACTGACAGCTCTCAGCTGCGTGTTTGCGCGAGGAGTGTTCATGTCAGAGGAGGTTTCGGTTTGTTGCAGAGGCCAGAGACAAACGCTCCAGGTTCAGGCTGGTCAGGCCTCGGTGCCGCAAAAGAAAAGTTAAGACGCAAACCACAGACGTGTGTTTGGTAAAAATGGTTGGAGAAAAATAAGTAGGTCTCATTATGTGTTCTTCCATTTGTGGTTACATGCGCGATTCTCTGTGTGCATTCAGAAGCCTGGGGTATTTTAATCAAAGGGCCAAACGAAGGGGATGATTTGTGCAAGCTGAGTTGATTCCAGTGTTCTTCTCTCTTTGGGTCTTTATTCTTCGCCTGTCATCTCAGCGCCTGAGGGATCATGTTGGGATGCCGAGGAATGCTAACGTTTGCGTTTTTTTTTTTTTTTTTTTTGCGGAGGAAAAATAACATTGATTATGTGCGGCTGGGTGGACAGAATGGTCGCCATTGAGCATGGAGGGTGTGTGTGGACAGACCGGGGATTGTGCTACCACAGCTAGGAGCCGGCCTCAGGGCCCCGGCCTTCACGGCGTGCACTGGGAGTGTTTACATAGCCAGGATGCTGAACCTTAGGGGGTGGGAGCAGTAGCTGTCAATCAAATAAAAAAGGGAAAAAAAAGGCAGAGGAGGTCAGAGACTTGCTGTGGCTGCAATGGAGGAAAGATCTTGTGTGTGTAAGATCACTTGGGTCGTGTGCACATGGAGATTGGGGTGTTTTTGGTGTACGCACACGTTGTCCAAATGGATCCTGTGTACGCACTATTTTAAAACCTGGTCTGAGGGTGAAGAAAGAATATTCCATGTATATATATAATATATAACAGGTACATGTGGACATGGGCGTAATGTGCGACTTACAGTAAAATAGTGATTAAATCTCCATCTGCCTTCGCTGGCCGGTTCACCTGTGGCAGATCCTTCTGTCACAGGTGTGGGGGGCGAGACACCCGTCGAGCGTGTACATCAGGTAATGTCAAGGCGACGTTAACAGTTTAGAGACGACTGCCTCTCCTCAGCTTCATCAGGTGATTATCGTTTGCCCACGTCTGCCTTCCTACTGCCCTGGCACGGGCTGCAGTCACCGCGCCAACGACGCACTCAGCCAGACGAGACAGACAGACAACAGAGGTTGAGGAACTGGCGTCATGCCTGGTTTTATTCCCTCTCGCTGTCGTACTTGACGTAGACGGTCTGGGTGATGAGTTTTCATTTGTTTTTCAGATAATAACATTCCTGCCTTTCTGCCCCCCCCCCTTGTCTGTTTGCTGCCTGCAGGTTGACCCTGGGTAAACCTCTCGGCGAGGGCTGCTTTGGCCAAGTTGTGATGGCAGAGGCTCTGGGCATCGACAAGGACAAACCCAAGGAGGCTGTAACCGTCGCTGTGAAGATGTTGAAAGGTACGTCGGCGTCGTGCTCCTGGCCGGCTGTCACGTCGGACCCTGACTTCACGACCTCGGGCGGACACGACGCACGCGGACTAGAGATGTCTTGTGGGCATCATATGTGATTTATGCTCCAGTGAGGGTTCAGCAAAGTGCAAGGTGGAGCCCGGGGCGATCATTATTATTCGTTATTGGTGGTTGCTGAGTGACACCTAGGGGGAGGTGGGCTGGGTGGGTTGGGGTTAGGGGCGGTCACATACCTGACCCCAGAGCAGCAGCTGGCTGGAGCTCAGTCAGCACCCACACAAAGACACGAGTCACACCAGCGGTGCGGCTGTTCCTAATGAAAGTGGTGGTGGTGGTGGGGGGCGGGGGTGATGGGGTCGGTGGTTAGATCAGGTAGGGCAGCGGGTTATGAGACCAACCTTGTCAACAGAAATCTGCTTTGTAGAACAGGTAATGTAGCGGGGCAGAGGAATGCTGGCAACGCCGTCCAGGTACCTCCACTGGCCCGGCCCGTCCCATGAAAGCGGAGCCCGGGCAGCAGATAATAAATCCAGATTGAGCGTCTTTAATTCCTCCTCCTGCCTCTCCCTGACACTGAAAGGATGCCTCTGTTGTCTGGATGAGGAGCTTCCCTCGCCGCTGTAACTTTACCCCACATTGTCTGTCTGGCCGGACTTAATCAGAAGCACCTTACAAAACAATGTGTTGTCTGACTCGCTGTCGCAAGTCAACAGTTCACCAACCACACCTCAGCGAGTCGCTCTAACCCGATGAACAAGCGTCCCCCAAACGGGGGGACTTTCATACGGGAGAGGAGCAGATAGCGTAGTGTTGCACAGAAAAATGAAACAGCAGAACCTGGGTCACAAGAGCATATAAGTCCTGCTGACAACAACAAGAAATGAATGATCGAATATCAAAATCCGTTTGGCGCCACCGAGTCGACCCACTCGCCACATGTCTGCCTCTACCGCTGTGGTACTTTGTACAAAATACACCAACTACCCCTGAAACGACAGCAGACAACCCACAGATTCCAGATCCATCAAAGCATCAGAAGAAAGAACCCAGAGAACAACAACAACACAAATCACTTTGTCCAACTATAGTTGGAAAACGTCTCTGAGCTTAGACCTTTATTAGAATCATTGAAACTGACCTGATGGTTGGGAGACAGATGATTTTATTAAAGGTTTAAAGGGTATTTTAAGTATAAGTATTTTATTTGTATCAAAGGTCAGTGGAGAAGGGGTTCGAGAAAAAGGGAATAGAACGGGGAAAAGAAGGGGTGAGGGGTTGAAAACAAAGGGATGAGAATGAAAGGAAGGGTTAGAGGAGGAGGTGGAAACGGACGGATGAGGAAGATGAAGGGAACGGAGGGATGAAGGGAGGAGAGAGGGGATCCATTAAAGGACAGTTGTGTATGTTTGTTCTGTTTTTCTCTTTCCTGGTGACCCACGGTCCTTTTTTTCCCCCCCTTCGTCAGACGACGCCACAGAGAAAGACCTGTCCGACCTGGTGTCAGAGATGGAGATGATGAAGATGATCGGTAAACACAAGAACATCATCAACCTCTTGGGAGCCTGCACACAGGACGGTGAGTCGTGCGTACTCAAAGGGGGACTCCACCTATTTAGCACATCAAAAAAAAAGGTTTTATAGTCTGTGACGTCAGTTGAGAAGGTGCTTTCCATGCACATGTTCTCATGTTTTCCCTCTCCACTTTCCAAAAGAAACGGGCAGTTCCCTCCTGTTTGTTTACTAGTTTCCTGTGAAGTTTTGCTGCTAAAATGTGGATGTGACCGTGTTACTGATGGAATGGGTGTGTGTCCCGTGCAGGTCCTCTCTATGTGATCGTGGAGTACGCCTCCAAAGGCAACCTGAGGGAGTACCTCAGGGCCCGCCGGCCGCCCGGTATGGAGTACTCCTACGACATCGCCCGGGTCTCAGACGAACAGCTCACGTTCAAGGATCTGGTCTCATGCACTTACCAGGTGGCGCGGGGAATGGAGTACCTCGCATCACAGAAGGTACCGACACACACACACACACACACACACACACACCTCTCCCTGTTTGAAAAGTCTGTGCCGCGGTCGTTTTTGTTGTTTTATTATGTAGGAGGCTTGTTTGTGCGTCCCTGTGGGAATCACGTCTCCTAAAAACACCACTCTCACCCCCCCCGGCCCAATCTCGGCATTGTCTCTTGTTCCAGTGACAAAAGCCCCTCTGTGTGGACGAGTTGTCGACGTTTCACAATGGCGCTGCGGCCGTGTTGTCCCAATGCAGCCTCGCGCTCCCTCTCGCTGCTGGAATGCTGCTGGTGTCTCGTTGCATACGGACAGATTCATACATGGCGTCTGAACGTATACGTGACGGCGTGCGCGAGGAATCTGGACGTGTCCGGACACGTCTGCGCGTCGGCGGCGCTCGGCGTGTTCTCCAAATGAGGGCGACCCGTGTGTAGATCACAGAGCTCGGCTCGTGCGTGTGACTGCATCTCTCTCTGCTCTCTCCATCCCAGTGCATACACAGAGACCTGGCAGCGAGGAACGTCCTGGTCACGGAGAGCAACTTCATGAAGATCGCAGACTTTGGATTGGCTCGGGACGTTCATAACATCGACTACTATAAAAAGACGACGAATGTGAGTGGTGAACGCTGTCAGGACCCACAGGGTGACATTAGTCCACCCGGCCATCTGATTCTGTCCCTTCCCTCATCTTTCTCTTTCACTCCGTCCCTTGGCTGGTGTCTTGGCAGAAGCTGCAGGTTCCCAGGCAGCGTGTGAATGTCATGTTTATCCCTCCGTTTCTTGTCCCTTTACTTTCATGGACTCTTAGACAGTCAGCCGAGGAGCGAAAGGGAGAACAGTTAAAACGTAACTGACATCTCCAAAAGTGGCCCGCTGGTGTCTTTTCTTTCCCACTGCAGCGCCTGCACACATCCTCATTTAGTATGCATGGTTGCCTTTTCATCTCATGCACAATCATGCTGAAAACAACAACAACCGTACGCAACCTTTCTGAGCGTCATAATTGTTCAGACAATGAGGGCCGTGACAATGATGATCAGTTACATCAAATCTAGACAAAGATGTCATTGTGGTGCTGTATGTGGTTTATTTGAACACCAGAGAAACATGCATCCATGTTTTTTAATGTTATATAATGGTCAGAGTCAGTACTGTCGATGCATTATGATATGATATGATATGATATGATATGATATGATATGATATGATATGATATGATATGATATGATATGATATTATATTATATTATATTATATTATATTATATTATATTATATTATATTATATTATATTATATTATAGATGAATAAAGTGTAAATAAAATTAGCAGCTGTTTTTCAGTGTTACACATCCATTTACCAAACCAGACGATCTGATTAGATGACTGGCACCATTAGGCCACTGCTGCTATCGACAGCGGCTGCCTTGTCAGCTTGTCAGCCAGTGTCTTAATGGCACAAACAGATAAACTCTTGCTTATCCGTGACCCTGTTTATAAGCTCCACTGACGTCACAGGGGGACTGCTCTTCCCACACAGTTGCTCCAGTGATTGCATATGTATGAGGAAGGAGATTCCCCAACATTTGATGACTCGAGACATTCTTATCAGACCGGAATAGGAGGTGGTCTGTCGATAGTTGGACTGGAGCTGGTGTTTGACCCTGCGTGTGTCCACAGGGTCGTCTCCCAGTGAAGTGGATGGCTCCAGAGGCTCTCTTCGACCGGGTGTACACACACCAGAGTGATGTGTAAGTATTTAAAACCAGTTTCTGCGTCCTGAAAATCAATTCACATTGGACACACACACACACACACACTCACATAGTCCTCAGGCTTGTTTTCCAGGAGCACAGGGACTGGGTGAGGTGTTTTGGTGCAGTGCTGGTGAGAGGTG
>CAAKHB010003455.1:6080-25869 GCA_901007665.1 Aeoliscus strigatus
CCCCGGGGGGACCCCCCCCCCCCCCCCCCCCCCAAACACTTTCACCTTTTGATGTGTAGCCATAGATCCATGAGTGACCGACTCAATGAGCAGCACTCGCGCTGTGCATGGGAGGACAGTGTTGCAGTAAAAATCACTGATCTGCAGCAGATATTCAACCACTCACTGGCAATATGATTGGGTACCTCTGCAGCACAAGGCAATTCAACAGCTCTTCGATGAATGTTTTTATAAAAAAAAGCATTTTATAGTATTGTCCTTGCACAGTCCCAGTGCTGACTGAGGTATTTCCTGGAAAAGATGTTCATGATTAGTCAGTAATACGAATTTAACAATACAAGTGCACCGTTTATTTGACATTCGTATATTTCTATTAGATCCTCTGGCTTTGAAGAGTCTTGTATACTTCAGGGTTTCTGAAATATACCCCAGACCACCTCAACAGAAGACATTTTGGCTGAAATAATGGTCAGACATGATTTCTAATGAGTCTTTGCAGGTAGCGCTTTCATTACTGTGGTGTTGTGATGGCAACCGGATACACTGAGGGGGTACCATGCACAGTGAAAATTCTGTTTCCAAAAGTAGGTTTGGGTGAATTAGAGTTGAACTATGTTGCATTGGAAGAGAGACATCGGAGGCACTCAATGTGCCAAGCAAATATTCCCCACACCGGCATTCCACCAGCAGCTGTCTGAATCATTGACACCAGCAGGACGAATCCATTCTCTTACATAGTTTATGACGAATGTTGCAACAGTTGCAACAGAAATACACATCAGGTTTCTCCATCCCTTCATTTCACAAGGTTCTTTTTCAGTTCATTGTGTTGCTTGGGTCGAAGTTCTGCAGATCGTCCTTGTCCAACATTATAGTTTTCAGCAATATTAACTCAAACAACTGATTTTGAGGTCAGGATTCGTGTACCAAGGTGTCTGTTTTCTTTAATAACTATTTGACTATTAGAGACAAATTCAGGTTTTGATGATCAGTGAATTTATGACAGGAGAAAATAAATGTAAGACCATAATTCTGGGTGGAAATCTGAGCTGCTAGGAGGAGGTCTGAGCTCTACAAGTGCTTTTCTAGTTTTATTCTGATTTGCGTGTCAAACAGTGATGAAAACCTCAGCACTCTGTGTGCTGTCAAACCATTGAAGCACTGAGGGAGGTCGGTTTCGAAAAGTGTTGTCTGCACATTGCAATGAAGCCAATTGTTCACATTTTGATTTGAACCTCCAGCTGGTTTGTGCCAAATAAATGAGAAATGCTTTGCGAGTTCAATGTATGTGTGGGAAGAAATATTGATGGGGGTTGTATGGACTTATGAACTAATGGCATGGAGAACTGGTTCGGCCAAATACATAATGGTCTGGAAGAATACACCAACATCAGAGAGCTAATAGCTCCAATTCCAGTCAGCCCAAGTGCACATTTCTCTATCTCCATCCTCCTGCTGCTCAGGCCAGGCCTGTTAGTCTTGGAAATGGGTTAACTGATTGGTCAACGGAAAAAAGTTAGGGTCAAGTTGTGGATCCCATTTTCATGTCTCTATTGGGAATCCTGTCACAGAGTTCCAGGCAGACACGATTTAAGTGCTGAGCGCCTCAGATGACCAGGGGCTTAGTATGAACCCCATAAGTCTGCCTCATTTAAAGGGGAATGGGGACTCGTTCACTGGGAATAGTTTAATAATTTAGTATGGCCTTAAACTAATCTATTTTAAGCACCCAGATGGTATTTATATTGAGCAAATGCTCAAATAATTGAATGGAATAATTTACTCACGACTGTTGCTCAGTGTCAGAGAATCCCCACACTGCGCCATCTCTG
The DNA here is from genome assembly GCA_901007665.1 of Aeoliscus strigatus. Lineage (NCBI taxonomy): Eukaryota > Metazoa > Chordata > Actinopteri > Syngnathiformes > Centriscidae > Aeoliscus > Aeoliscus strigatus. The sequence goes on from CAAKHB010003455.1 coordinate 7,913, forward strand.
GAAAAGACATAAAGTGAACCACTAAACCACTTGGAAAGTGTTTTCAGAAATAAATATGCTGCCATGAATTGGAGGCAAATAAAATATTATGTCGAACAGCGCTGAAATATGGGCACACGCGCAGTGCAGTGATGAGTATGTCTACAATTGTCTGGGTTTGTGTATGGCAGGTAGTCATGTGAGAACCCACACCTGTTTGTGTTGTGTGCTATTAACACGGTGTGTCTCAGGGGTATGATGGGAAACATTACGGCCCATCTGCTCGGTGCTGCTGCCTCTCATGGGCATGACTGAGCAAACACTTGGGGAGCTGGAACGGGCTGGAGAACGATCGCTCCTCTGAGCATACGTATGGATCCTTCTCAAATCGAACCTTATCCACCCCCCGCTGTCACAGACTGGGCTGTTTGTTGTTTCACTCACAGCGGCAGGAAGCGCCAATTCCTGCAACGGAGGTGTCATAAACTACTTTAAGCATAGATAGTGTACTATATTCATCCTAGAAGGTTAACCTTCAGTCTTACAGTAGTACACAAAAGATGCACACAATGCACAATTCTTCACTCTTGTTCAACCATCAACTGTTTATTTTAGTCATAAAATATCCTAGATTGAGCAGTTTATGGAGTTATATCACTTTTGGTCATTTCTTCTTCTAATGACTGGATGTGTTTGCAAGGGCAGTCTGAAGGAACATTTGTTGGAGCGTGTTCTGCTCAGATTCGCGAAAGATTCAGATTGTTGTATGAGGTCAGTAAGTCAGTGCTGGTGTAGAATCATAAAGTCCCTTCCACTCCCCATTAATTGGTTTGAGATGGCACTTAATGAGAGCGAGGAGGGAAAGAGAGAGAGAGTGTGAGTGAGATCGAGGGAAGAGCGAGAGAGACTATTCTCATATAAGAGACAGGGTTTGACGTAGAAAGCAGCTGGAACGACAGAGCAGAAGAGGGCGAGAAAGATGGATAGAGAAAGGGAGGTATATAAAGACGTGGAGGGGAAACGAGCGTCTGCAGATTCTTAACAGGCGTGTCCCTCCATCTCTGATCAAAGCATCCCATCAGCCTTTGGGGCATCTCTGTTGAGTTCCTCTCATCGCTGTTAAAAATTCACCCTGCCAAGGAATAATTTTACCACCTCTCCTCTCGTTGCCCCCTCAAATCTGTCCATTCATCGACCACAGCATGCGCGCACACACGCGCTGGGCATGAAGGCATCTGTACATGTTTCAAACCATTGTAGCACATGAACAATGCCCAAAATCAGTGCTGATTAATCTCTTAGGTCTATCTGATCTAGGTGGGCTCAGAGTCAGGTGCAGAGTCTGTTGGTGGGCTGCGCCATTGAGGTGAGTATGGGTACACATCAAAGACGGCTGAAGAATGATAACAGCACTATCCAGTTACGTGCAGTTGCACCCATCATGCCAGTGTCTGCGTCGGTAAAAACACATGGTTACATTGGCTTTTTCATAGTTTATCACCTCGATGCGCGTTTTCGATGCGCCTTGAATGCACCATCACCATCGAGGTGCGGTTTCAGCCGAAAAATGGACCGAAGGAGACAACAGGTGAAGAGGACATATTCAGCGAACCAACGAAGACACACATTTGAAAGTTGGAGATACTTCAGATTTGTTAAGAAGGAAGATGGGAAAGTTGACCGGACATCTGTGATTCACTGTGCTGCTGTAAGTCAGGGTTAATTACGGGTAGGTGTAATGGGTTTGAGGCCCTTCACGGAGGAAAAGCCCTTCACGGGTGTGTGTGTGCCCCCGCACACACACACACATGCCCGTTGATTAACCCGTAAGCACAACGAACATGGCAACTCACGTGAGAAGGGACGCGGAGTGGATAGAAAATGCAATTAAAAACTGATGGAATGAATTTGTTTTAGTGTTTATTAGGAATAAAACAATGCTCTGTCGGATTTATAGATAGATACTTTATTCATGTCCAAGAGAAATTCTTGATTATTAGTTTGATTCATGGAAAATCACGTTTCAAATTCATCCTTCGCAGGGAAGGAAAGGAGATTGGACAAAATGTTTACAAGCCAGATGTGGGCTTGTAAGTCCTTTGCATTTTGGATCACATCATGAATTGTATCAAATCGAATCCCATCGTATAAATTAAAATCATTGTCATAAAGTTAATGAATCACATCATGAACAGGGGTGAAACGAATTTCATCAGCAGGGGGCTTCACTGTATTGTTAATGTATCGTATCGCTGGCAGTGTATCGACATCTCTGATGTGATTGGTTTGGTCTCAGTGGTGGGGATTCACATCCCGACTGGGTAGGTGTGTACAGTGAACTGTTCCACATATACTGTAGGACCTCACACGTTCAAAAAGACTTGGTGGTGAACAAATTAACAGGATTTGCATGATTCATTTAAAGGGTGAATAGACTTGAATAGCTCAGTGTTCCCCTGACCACTTTTTTATTCGACTCGTAATGTGAATTTCACAGGCTGAGCGACGCTGTCGCACATTGTTCAGATGACCACTTTGCAGCTGGATCTGGGATTTCAGCATGTCATAAGGCTTCATCTGCTGGGAATATCCAGCCACATTTTTGTTCCACTGAGTTGCCATCAAAGATGGGAAATCAAACAATGGTAATCTGTATTTCTCCAAGCCCAGAAAATCCCTGATCCCTGCACGGGTCATTGTTCCAGAGCTGTCAACAAGTCTATGAATCTATCAGGAACCTTTGAGAACCATGCCTGCTGGGTCGGCCATGTGCAACACCACAGGATGCTGGAGCCAGGACAAGGAAACCCCAGTGGCCGCAGAATGTAGGAACGGAATGGATGGGGTCATATCCTCGTTCTCCAAAGGAATTCAGTTTTCAAAAAACAGTCACATATTCTTTCATACTGAGTGGCTTTTTATTAACGACCTCAAAATAAAAAGCGTCCTGAGATTTTCAGCCTGTGCCCATCAAGCAGCTGCATATATCAACATCCAAGCTAATATTAAAACCGTTAATTTCTGGTTAGATTTGAGGAATCATGGCCTTAGTTAAAGTTGTGTTGCATATTTCTGTGGTTGAAATGGTTTTTGAAATATTAATCGACTTTGTGAGGTAAAGAGACACAAATGGTGAAACCCAAGCAAATGGGTTTTTGAGATCGAGGAAGAGGCCGAGAGACAGATGCTTGCTGATTTTAGTGTATGGGACATGCCTGGCATCCCAATGGCTAATGAAGGCATCATTATCAGGAGAACAGGATGACGCGGCCTCTTAGAATATGCTTACAGACGACTTCGAGCGATGCCGCCTGTCTCCCCTACTCTCTTTTACTGCCATTAGACCGAGGCTGTCTGGCTGTTTACTGCTCCCTGGGCTGGGGTTTATTTGACTACTCTGAATACGGTAATATGAGATGACATAATGAACAACTCTACACAGTTCAGTGACAAGCCTCTATGGGACTTTGGCAGATAGATGCAGCTTTGAGATGGTAAAAGCTCCAATTGCTCCCAGCTCATACAACCTCTGCTGACAGATTTTATAACTTCCCCCTTTTCCCTGAGTTTGTGTTCAGCTCTTCCAGCTATGGTTTTCCAGCTACAGACAGAACTGTAGGTATCTTAGGAGACAGTGAGACCCTCAAAGTGACCAAGTCATTCATTCTCCCTGAGTCACCATTGCTCAGCTGAGGTGGGAATTCGCCTGTGACCAGGAGTTAGAAAAGAGTCATGTAAACGCCAACAAGTGACAAACAAGTGTTTAACTGGGTCGTTGTGGAGGACTTTTTACACCTGAATCAAACAAAGACGTTACAGTTTTTTTTCTCCAAATAAATAAATACAAAGGTATACGGACAAACCAGTGCCTGACGTCAAACAAAACTGTTCTGTCATCTGTTCACTCACTTCAACGCTTTATAGCCATTTAACCTTAGCAACAGGAAGTAGCTGGACGTTTAAATGTAAATATTTAAAAAAAGATAATGCAACTCTGGTGATGTCGACTTTAAATGTCAGCACTTCTGCTTATTTTTATTATAATACTCATTTAATACTTTTACATGTATCTTTTTGCAGTGATTTCATATAAGTTAGCGTACTTTACTTACTTATTCCCCTATCATTGGCGCTGTTCAAACTTGAACACGTACTGTACGTTGAGCACGTCTCTGTGGAACACAGTGAACTGATTTGGATTTTTTTTGTTTCATGTAGACATTTGAATGAAGTTGGTCCATACACATTATTTCACTTTAAGAGTACCTAGTGTTTACATACTGCGATCCAGAGGGTTTGACACGTACACCAAAAACATAAAACATGCCAAGCATATAAACTGGGGAAAAAAAGGATGATACAATTTTTTCTCCAGCCACTCTTGTCTTCACGGGATCGTGTTTTGTTTAACCCCCAGTGTCTTGAGAAGTACTGCATTACACAGTTCACATCCCACACCAGTGGGTGAATACAGGCAGTAGCGTGAGTGGAGAACATGGTGGTGAATGAGCTGTATTTCTTTCCCATCCTAGACCAAATTTAGATTATCAGAAAACTGAAAGGGCATTCAACTATATATACTATATATCAGTATAATACTAGTGTAATACTACTTCCTGTCATCAGAGAATAGACTTTAAAATACTTCTGTTGTAGCTCTAAATGGTTCAGGGCCAAAGCACATGACTATTGTTTCTCTATGAACCATCCAGACCTTGGAGATCTTCTGGGACAAGTCCTCTCATGGTGAAGCAGCTTTTAGTTTCTGTTCAACAAATGTGGAACAAATGCCCAGAGACCTGTGGCTCTGTTGGAGTGTTCTGTGTTCTCCCTCCCTGGTGACTCTCCTGATCGGCTGGTTCCTGCATACATACCGTCAGCCGGAGCCTATCAGGAGCGGCCGTCGAGTGGGGCGTTTGCCCCATGGATTGTGTCTGTACGTGTGGCCAGGGTGAACAGGGGACGGGTGACAGATTAAAATGTTTGATTTCTAGCCAGAAGTAGCATGGTTTTCTTTATCTCTTGTTGGGTTTGGTAGAGCTACTTTTTTCATCTTTTCCTTATTTTTATAATCATCATCACTCGATAATAATTACTTCCACTTCATAGTTTGTGTTGCTTGCCTTCTTTCTAGATGCAAGGTTTGTAACAACCCCACTTCCTTCCAATTTCAAATCAATCCAAAGGACATCTTTTGATGCTGCCTCAACTAGCTTTAATACTTCATTGTAATACTTTTAATTGGGTTCATTCTTTTTTTCTAATATAGTGTGATTTAATGTCCTTTTTACTTAACTGATTTTTCCTTTTAATGCATTTTCTGTTGTAAAGAACCTTGAATTTCCTTAGCTCAAAGTTGCTAATATAACCTTGGCTTGCTTTTGGCATTTGTAACAACTATAAAAATCTCCATGGTAACGACAGGATCGGGGCAGCCGGCTGTCAGTTAATATTGAAGTAGATATACTACATATATTCAAGTAATACCTGTGACCTGAAATCCCAGATTATTTTCTTTTTTTAGAAAACTCAAAATAAACAACACAAAGAAATGTAGATGACAAAATCAGTTTGAGTGACTTCATTTTAATTCATTTAGTTTTTAGCCGCCAACCAGACATGACGTGTTTCACATTTCCTGATCCAAACAAGAGCACGTCACGTTCGCTGACGTGAACTTGATCCTAACGTGACTTTGACCTTACACATCTGTGTGTCTAAAATGTATTGTTTTACAAGGGAAACTGTCGGGCCGGTGCATTCCCACGGATTTCCCTGCAACATGAGTAATAACTATTAAAGCCACAAAGATTGCAGTCAGACTATTAAAGGATCGAAAAGGTCTCAAGAGTCTGTCAGCGTTCAAAGGACTGTGGATGGGGGATGAAAAAGGACTGTAGGACCGGGACGACGTGGACAAATGGTGAAAAGTCTCTGAGTGAGCAGCTGCCCTCTCATGCACACTCGTATTCTTTTTAATAGGATTAGAGCCGATGACTGTCGAAGCAGATATGACAGACATGGACAGCAAAGTACGAAAAGTATCTGTAGCTCAAATTTCCCTCAGTTTAAATTCAATTTACAGAATACTGGTTCATTCTTTTCAGAAACGCATATTTATAATCAGAAAAAGCTCCAAAGGAATAATTTTATGTGACATTACTCTTATGTTTTGTACGGAACTTGAAGTTGGTGTCCAATTTTCATTAGTTTTGTAGTATTCAGTTTCATTTGTATAGCCCTGTCAGTTTGGTTTGAAACGTGATGGGTCAAGAAAACATCCCCACCCACAAACCCTTTTAACAGGGGGAAAAAAGGCAGGAACCTCAGGGAGAACCGCAGAAAGTGAAATAAGTGATACAAATTAAGTAAAAAAAACAAAAAAGAACAATGTATAGCTCAACTCATACAGATTATACCATCACCATCATCTTGGATTATGAATCCAGGGTCCTATGAGTTGGGCTGAGGTCCACATTGGACTTTCTCGGTCAGGAGGGTGTTCCATTTGACAATTTCCTGTCCTGCTGGATTGTGTTGAAATAATGTCCTTTGGTTAGGGAGCACTACTGCAAAGGTTTGAGGTTAGTTAAAAACAACCTTTGGAGTAAATGTCGCCTGAAGATGAAGACCACCAGGATTTATTTAGAATGAAATCATGTTTTAACCGGTGCTGAACGCTGGAAGAGGAAAGAACAGGTGCTTTAAATGTCACATAAGGGCCTGGAGAGTCCCGGCAGTGGAGGAGGAAGATTAAACAGCCATTAATGTGATGTGCTGCTTTGCTCTTCTACAGAAAAGTAAATAGTGTGGTGGTGGTCAGTTTGGAGTGGCGGGGGTGGGCCGTGGATTAGGACATACTTTCCTGAATACACTTTCACTTGTGCTGATTACAAATCAACTCAACTCAAGAGGAAATGGACAGTGGCTTAAAAGGTGTTTACAAGCAAACAATGAAGAAAATGTTGAAGTGATGACTGGATTGTGTCTTCACACATTACACACATGAACGCACCATGAAATCAAATTTTGACATAAAGCATAATATATACTTTCCTCTTACTGTTATCCTTAATTTAATGTGAGGTGGTCTTTTGTGAAAATAGCCATGTTCATGTTTTGGATATTAAGCCTAAAATAAACTGTTTTGGATTACAACGGTTAAATCGGTCAACCAAACCTTAATATCGTCCCATAACAGACGTGTTTCCAGTGATGGATATTGAGACTAAGACCCTGATGATTTTTAGTTGACTAAAAGGCTTCAGATGACTAAAATAATTAAAACTAAATTGTGTATTATTCAATAGACTAAGAATAGATAGATATCTATTTCTCTGATCAGACTGTGCCTAGGTTTAATTTATTGGGAACAGGGACTGTTGTCTGATTGATGTCTTATTGTCTGTCTTTTTGTGTCACATCACTGTACGTGTAAACGCTATTGCACTGTTGGAAACTGATGAACTACTGTGTGTCAGTGCTGAAGAGATCATTAGGCAGCGTTACACTTTTCATGCGCAAAGATTTGCGCATTTGCAGCCTTCCCTCAAAACGCGCCGCTGGTCGTTGTTTCAGTGAGACGCGTCCAATCCGTGGGATCCTCGGTGGGATGGAGATGTTGTGGTGTGTTTGCTCGGGCTGAAACGAGTGTTTCTTTAAGTGTGTGTGTGTGTGCGTGCGTGCGTGTGTGTGGAGTTTTCCTGCACCGGCTCAGAGGAGGGGTTGGGGAGTGACGCTGACTGCGCCTCGGTGCGGAGCGGAGCGGAGCGCTCACCTGCAGATGAGAGAGCCGAGGAAAAAGTCCAGAGCTGCAGCGCACACGCACACATACACACTCTCTCACACACGGAGCTCCAGGACGGACGTACACACCAGTCGAACCGAGGAGCGGGACGGAGAAACAGTTACACAATTACCGAATTGCGGACCGACTCGTTGAGTGATTCGTCGCCCAGGCAGCCGCTCGCCCGCCCGCCACGATGAGAACTGACTTCGCGCTGGTCCTGACCGCGGCTCTTCTTCTGGACGCGTTCCGGGTGAGATCCATGGGTGTCTGGTGTGGAGTGTGCTGTGCAGTAGCAGCGGTGAGAGGATGCTGTGCGATGGTAGACGGTTGGTTTGAGTAAAGTCCTGCGGTGGAATGGTGGACTCCCCCGGCGTGAGTCCAGAGCGCCGCTGCGGTGCTGCTCCTAATTTCCCACAAAAGTGCGCTAATTGGGTTTGTGCTCCAGTTTGTTACACGAAAAGTGGGGAAGAGAGCGATTCTCGCCTAGTTTGATCACGCCGGGTGCAACCTGTCATTTTGTACCATTTATACTTCCTTTTACTGCAACGAAGCAGCGTCTTTCCACTCCTGACCACAAACCAGACGCCTGAACCGAAGTTCAACTTCCCAGAAGTGAAATGCTGGTCGTCTTTCCCCCCCATCGTTCTCTGAAGTTGCAGCATCAGCTAGCCCTTGTAAATCGCCTTTGTTTATGCTACAGTATTATATAATGAAGACGACATACAGTTGTGTCCTGGAGCAGCAGATTTGTGCGTAATTCCTCCAGTTCATCCGTTCTCCAGCCCAGAACCCGACCCCGGTGCCCGTACAGCACCTGGTCATATTCCATTCCATACAGTCAGGTGTTTGGCGCAAAGTTTACGGATTTTTTTCCCCCACAGTCACATTGTGGTAGTTAAAGGATGAGAAATTGCTGCATTCCTGCAGGTTTTCACTGTGTGTGTGTGTGTGTGTGTGTGTGTGCGCGTGTGTGTCATTAGCACAGTGATGAAATACCTGTGAACCATCCTGTTGTTCATGGAGGGAGTTGCACCACATTCATCCACGCTCCGGAGACATGGAGCTGGTGAACTTGTTGAATGCTTTACTTGCTCCATGCAAACAGAAAGCAGTTCCTGCTCCTCTCTGTCATACCTTCTCTGTCTTTCCAGGGGAATAATGGACAACATGCCTCCAAAGGTCCCTGCCATGCTGGCTTCTCGCAAAGCTTCTACTCCGTGCTGATTTCCAGGGATGTACTGAAAGGCCGGGGCGTGCTCAAAGGTAAGGCTTTTTGCATATGGTCAGGAAGACATTTATGCACCATTCAGAATCCAACCCCATTATTTTCAAGTTCTAGAGCTCGGACTGAATTCCCGACGTGTCTGACAAATCACCCCGGTGATTTAGAGAAGTGATTTGCAAAGTCTGTGTGACTGAGAGACGACGACTCCAAATGCGGGTTTCCTCCTCTTTGACATGGCTCTTCATCATTACTGTTCCCATTATATTGATCGCCTTAATCACACACCATCTCGCTGCGGCGTCTTCCCCACTTGTACGTGTGCTACCCAGCGAGCCAGCCGAGTTTTAGGGCCCGAGTGCAGGAAATCGAATCGACATCCTGTGTCTAATCTGGCTCTGCTCCTGCCAATGTGGGCTAATTGCAATTCTCTATTGATCCCAGAGGTTTTTTTTCCCCCCTCGTTGCTCAGCTAAGCTGTATTGTTTTGCTGTGGGCGCACAATAGCTCTTTTGTGGGTTGACTGTGTCTTCGGCAGCTGCACAGTATATATTTTCTCTCTCTTCATAGCAGTGAGAAACCTGACAGGGATACAACTGTCTAGACTCTGTCTCTCTCACACACTCCACACACACCGTGTGTGTGTGTGTGTGTGTGTGTGTGTGAATTTTAGACTGGCGATATGTGCTTCTGTGGTATGTAATTTTTAGTTTTCTGTCTCATGTCCTGTACCTAATGGTACTAGTCTGGAGGAAGGTGTCCGCTTCGTTGTGATATTTTATCGACTTCATTATAACGACGCCTGCCTTGAAATGGGACTGATGAGGGACACTGGAGCTGGGAGTGAGGTTGCTCTGTGGTAGTTAAGTCTTCAGCCCAGCAGGGGGTGTCAATACAATCACAAACAAACCCAGACGTCTCTGCTGCAGAAGTCATTTATTTCAGAGAGCATAATTCATCTGGTTTCGTCTCATAGAGATTAAATTGACTCTGTGTCTCCATTCAGACGTAAGCTAATCTTTAGTCGTCCAGCAGTATTTTTTTTTTTCCATTTTAGAAATTCAATTTACCACAAATGATGGGCTTGATTTTTACTGCACAGTCAGTTTTCTCTAATGCGAGACACACTGAAGCCAACCTCAAACACTGACGTGTAATCAGACTAAATAAAGCAGGAGACTGGGCCCATCAGACATGTGGACTTCTTAATCCATAATCAATTCAACATTCATCCATTGTTTCCTCTGTTTTGTTTCAAAGGATTGGACTGAAGACACACACAAACACACACACACACACACACACACACACACACACACACAGGGCTCAGGCAGTTGATTTGTAGTCATACAAGTGTTGTGGCAGGAGGGACAGGTTTTAATAATAACATTAACCCAGAACCGTCAGAACGGGGCAGGAGTCTGACGGTTGGGGAGGGTGGGGAGGATGCTTAGGTCTGGACAGGAGGTCAGTGATGGAGGTTGTTACGCTGCACATTTTAGCATTTTGATGGAGTTTGACGTATCAGACTCCCAAAAGATGGCAAAGAAATGATATAAACGACTGCAGCAAATGTTATGACAAAGTCAGAGCTGCTGCTACAAAGACCAAGCAGTTTGAAAGTGATACCACCTCGGAAAGATGGATGTTTTAGCTCAACATTCCTTTTTATTTATTTTTTTTAAATGGTGTAATTCTCCTGCGTGCTTTATTCATTAGACATTGCCATCTCACTGTGACGTTTGCTTCAATAAATACTGACACACTATTAGATCACTTTGTAAAAAAAAAAAAAAAAAAAAAGGATAAACACAGCCTGTCCAATTCTTCTGGAGCATTCCTGCCAGTTACCAAACATAATAAACTGCATGTTAAGATGTCATTGGTTCATTGGTGCCAGTATATTGGACAGGATTTCTGCAGGATTGGATTAAAATACATTAAAATCTACGGTGGCTGGAGGTACAGTGACAACAGCCACTTAACTAGTGGCCTGTGTGAATACTGTACTGATACTGATCATACTGATATTTGTGAAATTTCTGTGTCCCCGTATCAGGTTGGCCTTTGGTGTCACTTAGAAATGTCCTCCTTGCTGAAAGAAAACTAAAACCCTAACCCTAACCCTAACCCTTTTTTTCCAATGAAGATAACATGAAATGAATCAGACTCATTTAGACATGTGGTAAATGACTTCTAGCTGGGAGCAGCTTATTTCAATGGAATATCTACGTACATCTACAGAGGTCATTTCCCCCAACCATCACTCCTGTGTTTTAATGCTACATTTTGTTAGCTAATCATGTTAAAAGGTGAATGGTGATTAGAAAACCTTTGCGCAATTACATTTGCACAGATGAAAACTGTTGATTAGAGAAGATGTAAAACTGAAATTGTCTGGAGGACTTACGTCTTATTGTTGGGTGTCTATATAAAACATGGCCAAATAAAGGGGGAGATGTAAGTAAATGTAAGAGTAATCCCTGTGGCTAGGAAGTTTAAAGAGCAAGGAGCTAAAGTAGCTGGTTATGAAGGACCGGGATGAGGTAAATAAGCACATATGCTTAATGTGTTTAACGTCATATAATCATGCAAAGCTGCTTTGGCAGAGGAGCAGACTGAGAACACAGAGCTGGAACTGAGCACTACAGATGCCATTTGAAAGTTTGATATTTGGATCAGTGAAAGATGCAAACATGATCTTTGCAGTGTTTTCTGTTGCTCAGATGAAAGAGGGAGAGTTGGGCCCCGGCCAGACTCACAGAGATAAACAGAGCCAGCTAAGGTAACCTCATCCCATGTGTTCCTGCATCCTTTGTTGATTCTGCTCCTGGTAATGAAAGCCAGGGATGGTGGTTTCAGCTCAGTGAGTCCACACCGCTGACCTTGGATTTTGTTTGAGTTACTGCCTGTTTTCGCGGAGCCCCGGATTCCTGTGCGTGCGACTGTGGTCGTCTTTGTCCTTGTGTGCGTGACAGAGCAGCTCAGAGGGAGTGGTTAGGGGGCCGAAAGGCCGATCTGGAAAAAAAATAAAATAAAATAATCATGTGCTTTTAATGGACGTAAACAGTACCTGAGGACGCTGATGGCCTCAGTGCAGCTTCTCGGGCACTGAGATTTTCTCTGCAGTCATCGTTTTGTTTTCAGGAACTCCACTGGTGCTTGGCTCCATTATTAAAATGAGATCCATCCATCAGAATGAGTAGCCTGAATGTCCGGATGAAGTTGACCATATCTGTCTTTAACCTTCTTGTTCAGGTTCAGGATTGCTATTGTACTCATGAATACGTTTCCTCAATCTCTCTCTCTCTTTCTCTCACCCACTCACACACCCTCAAATACTCTGCTGGGTCCCAAGACGCTTGGGCGAGATTCACCAAGCATGTTTATGCCATTAGGATCAGATCCCCTCTCTCCCTCCCTTCACCGACACCTTGTTTCAGTCATATTCGTAGCAAATTCTGTCTTTTCCTGCATGTCGCCCACTTATAGGTGATAGCTTTGCTTTCTGAATAAAGCAAATTGTCTGGAGTTGTAGTTTTGCCCAGGATACGATCTCAGAAAATCTCATACAGCAGGCGTTTAACGGGCCCAGGGTGATGAATCTCACTTGCACTGGTTGTTTCCTGTTCGGCTTCAGGAGATTTTCAAAGTCCAGGCAGGCTGTTGGTGTAGCGTGGGCTTTGTGTTGCTAACGTGCTTTTGTTACTCCAAGCGCATTCGTAGATGCGAGCAACATGCCCTAAAAAAGCTCAATATCACATATAATCTCACAGGACTTTTTTTGAAACAGTATGGAAACATCAAGGAGGCAAATTCATCTTCCCTTCGTCCAAAGACAGAGTCCGATGTGAGGACAGCAGCTAAGCACTGCATCCTGTATAAAATAGGCCTTTGGAGTTTGGATGGACAATTAACTTCTTTTCTCTCGCCCTTCACCCACAAAGAGAATTAGACACTTATGATATCTAGTTTACCTTTTTACCCCAAGATCCACCGGGTGCAGTGTTATCTGGGTCGATAGCAGACAGACGTCCTTGCTACCGTTGTTGCATCTTGTTTGTCACTGTTTTCTCTCCGGTCTTAAATTCACTCTGCATTGGGGTCTCTTTATTTCATTCTGGCACCATCTTGCTCCGATGCGCTGATCCTTCAAGTCTTGCACCTGCGATTCGACCCTCTAATTTCTTTCCTACCACAGAACAACAACACAAATCCTCGCCGCCATCTGTTCCCAACCGTAACATAGTTTATGACTAATTTTTCGCTAGCGTAGCGAAATGCAGAGAGACGCAAGCGCGTCTCTTTTCCATGGCTCATATTGGTAGAAATGCATGACGCTGACATTTCTTGGACATGTCGCTGAGCTGCGACGCCTCGAAAGTCACACAGGTGGTAGTTTATGCTCTTCAGGCCAAAGGCTGATCTGCCCCCAGGGAGCTGCCACATGCACTCTGCTTTATTGACTTGATATATGTCTGCAATAGTTTTTAAGAATCGCCTGAGTGTCCAGAAAGACGCATACAGATGATTTAAACACATGGTTGACTGATTTCTTTCCCCGGTTAAAGTCTAGACATGAGTAGTTTATAAGACAATAAAGGGAGGCAACTGTTACACCTCCTGCATGAGTTCCTTTTGATTAATGGTGTTCAGCAGAGAAACCACGCTGTGCAGCAGTCCGGCGCTTTTGTGTGCGGTTGGTGTCGCTCGATATGAAAAAGGCAAATGCTGGGGGGGACGTCAGGTGACTTGATAAGACTGACCCGGTTACGGGTCTCGGTTGTGCTGGTGCTGTCAATGGGAGAAGGACAGACAACCGTTCACCCTCACATTCACAACTAAGAGTGATTTACAGTGACCGATTAACCTCTGCATACTGTTGGAGGTTGGAGGAAGTCAGAGTACCTGGAGAGAACCCGGGCAGACACAGGGAGAAAATATAAACACCACATAGAAAGAGCCCTGAACCAGGGAGACGACAGTGTACCATTGTACCTCCATGTCGCTGGCAGACTTCACGCTGATTGAATTTCTCCTCGGTGTGTCAGTGAGTGAGTGCGTGTGTGTGTGTGGGTAAAGTCTGCATTCTTGTCATCTGCTTTGTACATTAAGAGACCTCCTGCCTCGGTGTGATGGGCCTTCTGAGGTCCAGCAGAACCAAGGTAATGGCTCTCCAGACGACATTAAAACTTCTTAAATACTTTCCTTGAACTCGGGCTCCAGCACAGATGGTCTGTGTGGGCCAGGGAGGCTGTAAGGTGGCGGAAAGGGGGGCGGAGGGGGGCGTGTCACTCACTCACTCACTCACTCACTCTCACACACACACACACACACACACACACACATACCAGCATGCATGTTTAGCTCCTCCTGTGCTGGGATGTGGTGGACGGGGATTACACCTGCAGGATAAACGCTACCTACGAGAGTCACACTGGCCATGTTCTTCAGCAGAGCTACTGTACTGTCAGACGAAGGGTGACTTGACAGGTGAAGAGAGGAAGAGTAACAGTCTTTGCCCTCAAGGAGTGAGCGCACACACACACACACACACACACACACTCAGGTAGTGTTGTTCCTGCTAATAAATTCCTACAGACACAGAACCCCATTAAGATGCTCTGAACCAAATGGGATCCAGATTTCTCCTCCCAGGCCTCCCACCACTCCAGTGCAGCTTTGGCCTGAGCCCAAATACTGGTTTGCTCTTTCTGCCCACTCACTTCAAACTCCTCCGCCGCCTCTGTTTGGCTGTGGCATCATTTTAATTACAAACTAATTGATTCAGTTAGAAACGGAGCCACCGTGAAGGCGATTAATGGAATGATGAGTCAACTATCACGGCTCCATCGCTTTATTCTGTTGCTGTGTTTGTTGCAAAACTGGCACGGGTGCCGCGATTTTGCAGCTGTGGAATCTTATTATGTTGTATTTCGACTTTCAGTCTCTGTGCTGTTGCAGCCCTGTGCAAATTAGAAATGCATGAGCTTTTTCTCTCCTCAAAGCCCTTTAACTCACGGTTATTGTAACAAAACATAATTAAAGAACTGGGCTCAAAAACTCATCAACAGTCAAGGTGATGAAAATTCTTAATACCAGAGACGTAACAGAGGAGGATTTTCGTTCTTATCGTTCTTACCTCTAACGCCGTTCTCGACCCAGTCTACTTTAGCAAACTGAGATCAGATCATCATTGTTAATTAAAGCGACTCCTGTCCATTAAAGTTTTTTAATCAACCCGAGGAAGTCTATGATCTGTCTGAGAATGTGGGCAGGACAAATCCGAGTGCATTACAACCTCATAAGCTATTCCCTTTGCTTAGAGATCCCTCGTCTTTGTTAAGGAAGGATGAAACGGAGGATGGAAGCCCTCAAAAGACATGGCTGTCTGGTAATCATTAATTGTGTCCCGAGCTCCCCGTCAATGTTCCCCATTAAGGTCTTAAGTACAGCACACAGTCAAATTATGGGGAAGGCAAGCTCTGCAGGAGCACAGGGGTAAGGGGGGGTGGGGGTGGATGGAGGCGCTGTGGTCGACAAACACAGTGCCAATAATGTCAATTAATCAGAAGACAATGATGAGTCTCAGGTGAGCTGATGCTGTTCAGGAGGCTAACGGCTAATAAGGGGCTAACAAAGGTGCTTCAGGAGGAGCGAACTGAGTCTCATAATTCATGTCAAGATAGATGTCGGCTTTTTGACAAATTCTATTGATTTTCACCGACGGGGAGATTTTTTTGATACTTAGGTGTGAAGCAGAGCTCGGTGGACGAGGAGCTGAAACACACTTTTCAGATGCAATTTAGTGGAAATCATCATAAATGTATGGCCAAATTGACATAAATAAATGTAATGCGATAATACTATATACAGTATTACTGCTTTTTTTACTTGATAAAAACAAAACAAATGAAACAAATCAATTATCAAGCCTTTTGGATGCTAATTAATTTGATAAATGATATTTCCTGCATTGCATGTCATTCATTGGTGTACTGTCTGTGTCATCGCAGTGGAGAAATGAGACGATCATCAACTCACAGCGCAACACAAATTCACCAGCCGATGCACGATGAATGTGTCTCAACATTCATCTGTTATTCACCGTATGCAATCTAGTGCAGGAAGGACATCAGGTTTGTACACTGCAGAAAAATCGATCCATGTGGAGAATAAATCCCAGAAACAGTTTGAGACGGCCTCATCTGAAAGGAGAACTTTGGCTAAACCGGAATTTCTGCGACTGCAGCGTCTGTGTCTTGGCTTTTAAAGGAAAGCTAATCATTCTGGACATGTAACAGTTTTCAGACCAGGACTGAAGCGGTCGCCTGTTTGAAAGAATAACCCCTCGCTGAGCTAGAAACGTGCGTATGTACATGGTTCATATGTTAGTACGTTCCATGGTTTTGTTCTTCATTTTCTTGTGTGAGAAAACGGGGGCAGCCAAAGCAATGAACACGTAACCTCCTTGGAAGAGGCGTCCTGACACAATGATGCAGCCAGAGACACAGATTTCAGAAGAATGTTGAGTGTGAAAAGTAGTTTGTTTTTCTAGGTTTCCATTAGCCTTGAAATCTGTGTGACGTGCGACTTCTCAGAGAAGTTACAGATTTTCAGAGACTCTCAGCCTGAGACATTGAATGCTGAGGAGATGTACGTGACACTATTGAGCTGAAATAGTCAAAAAGGAGCTGTGATATATATATTTTTTTTGGTGTGATTTCTTGGAGGGTTATGTGCCAGTCGTGTCAGACCTTGTGACCTACCAGCTTCTGAAAGCACATTGGATAGAATCCCTTTCTACTTGCTAGCTCTGTCTGTCTATTGTCTTTTATGGCACATCAGAGAAAGAGGCAACGAACAAGAGTAATAAAAGGCCCTGCTTTCCTCCTCTGGGCCTGGCAGAATGTAGAGAAGCAGATAAGTTGTCTTGCTCCGAGTCTGAGAATGATCAAAAACAAAGTGAATCCGGTGGCCGCCAAGGGAACGAGTTCCTGTGAGGGTGTTAGGAAAAGATGGGAAAGGGAAAAGAGGAGAACGAAAGGGGGGGGTGGGGTGGCGGGGGGTGCTGACTGGTGTTTGTGGTGGAATGGGAAGAAGAGCTGCAGACACATTGGCAGACAGGAAGACAGTCTTTCTTTGCTGGAAGCGAGGATTTGGACGGATAGGAAAATGGGCCAACAGCAGGAGTGAGTGGTTCACAAACTATCCATCAATGTGCAGGTGGTCCTGAATGATGATGATTTGTATTTGGGCTGGAACCAACAATTATTTTTGTTGTCGATTTATTTCATCCGATTGATGATCGGATGAAATATCATCTTCTTTATTTTTAAGCGCCTACTTTAGACTTCTGTTCTGTTTAACCTAACTTGGTTAAACAGAAAAAACACCTGTGAAAGTTTCCCTGTTGCAGGGTTCAAATGTATCATGACCTAGCATCATAGGCTGATGGCTATTTAAAATATCTACGAGGCATCAAGCTTATTTAAGGAGTTTTTTATTTAAGCTGTTGGTTCATAGTCATGCTGCCATGGAATGAGAGTTGAGCTTCACAGTTTGAATTGAACGTGTTTTGGAGTCTTTGCATCGGAGGTCTCGAGCCCCTTCGTCTGTTTGTTCCACCATAATTCATGCCTGCTTCTTCTCTGGTGCCTTGCGGGATGTAAATGGTGAGCGATACTGTCCCCAGCCAGCACTTCCCGTATGATGTTACAGATGAACATGAAGCAGCCGGTGTGTGATATCAACAATAACCCGACTCGTCAATGCTGACATTTTCGCATCAACTAATTTTTACTGTCGATGCATTTGACCAATTATTGCAGCCCTAATTTGTGTATTGTTTGCTAGTTGGATGTACAGTAATTCCCTGCTGTCAGCTGGGCTTTGGGAAATTGTGTGTGTGTGTGTGTGTGTGTGTGTGTGTGTGTGTGTGTGTGTGTGTGTGTGTGTGTTCGCTAA
>CAAKHB010003455.1:28393-46429 GCA_901007665.1 Aeoliscus strigatus
CCCGAACCCCCCCCCCCCCCACAGCCCCCAAACATGCACAACCTGCTAAGGAGGCGGTGTATTTTATATTTAGCGGCTGGTCTGCACACGTCCACACAGACGCTCAGACCTCTTTATGTGTCTCTGGTCTGATGCCAGAGCCATTAAAGCTTATTGACTCTATTTCATGTCCCTGTATGTTTCTGATGTCAGGTGAGGTTGTTGATTGTATTTCCAATCTTCATGAGTTGATTGGCCTCTGCTGCGTTCCATTTCATCTCATCACAGAAGCGAGGCATTTCTCATCATCCCTTTACTTAATTTATGCACAAATTATTCATAGTTTGGTGAATTGCAAAGTTTAGTGACAGCAATTTGACACTTCCTGTTGTGTTTTAAAGAAAAAAAGGTTTGGAATCGTCGACGGTGTCTTTGTTTGTTTGCTTATGCATCATGCATTGTGTGTGTGTGTGTGTGTGTGTGCGCAAACATTGCATGTGCGTAACATCAAGAATCCTGGTTGAAGTTTGAACTTGAAAAGTTTGCTTTCCTCTTCCACCAGATGAGATGAGTTGAGCAAAATGAAACGGAAAAGCAGAATAAAGACACTCAGAGGGCCAGTGATAAAAGACTTGGCCTCATCACGCTGCAGAAGCAGAAACAACAACAATGTCGTATCGATGATGAAAGGAGTTTAGAAAACAGAAGCCGAGCGCAATAAAGCCATCTCAGCCATGTGACAAGCAACATGTATGAGCTTGAATTACCTGCCAGTCGGAGGGGTTTTATATAGCTGCACACATTCTCATCCTCATTACTGACTTAGTTGGTTTGTAACGGCACAAACAATGTGAGTGTATCTTTGGCTAAATCATTAAAACAAGACCAACTGGACATTTTCACAAGTTATTGTGCTGCTCCACATACATGTTTCCTGTTGTGAGCATATACTGCAATTCTATCAGGAACCCTTGACAAATGGAGCAGATCTAGAAATAATTACATCATAGTGACCTGGTGGTATGATGAAGAGCAGCAGAACAACAAACCCATCATCAAAATATGACTTTGTCACTTCTTAAAAAATCATTAGAGACCTTGTTACACAAATCATGACCTCTGACCTCTAGTTTTTCTTTTATTTTTATAGTAAAAAAAAAAAACAAAACAACCCTCCGTCCCTGAGTGGGCTCCAACCCCCGACCTTTGGGTCAACAGACAGACCCACTAACCACTCGTCCACAGAGACAGTCCCCTGCTGCTATTGTGGAGTTTAGACACAGATGCTGAAAATGAGGAAGAATCCTTGAACAGATTCCTGGATCCAGATGGTTCTAGAACACCACCAACATTTCATCATCTGGTCCTGGGTCGTTAGCAGCAGTTACTCAACATTTCATTAACATCTATGCAGAACGTTTGGAGTTATTTTACTAAAAGAGAGACAAACAGATAAACTTTGTCAACAACAGAACCACCTTGGTGGAGATAACCAGCGACACTCACTGGATTGATAATGACCCAAGAGCGATGACTTCATCTACATCTGGTGTCCCAGGTCACATATACTTTCACACTGAATGGATCACACTAATAGAAAGCAAAAAACTGTCCCTTTTGTCCTTTTAAGGCTCTTAAATGTCCAAAGCCTCAGTACATGTTGAATGGACTTCTGCCTCGAGCATTAGGAGCAAAAACAAAGCGGGGGAGAGAGAGGCAGAGAGATAGTCGGGACCCTTGAATACAGTCTGTCATGGTATGAACCGCCATCTTGAATGAATTAGCTGATGAAAAACAGTGACGACAGTGGCAGCATTATATCATCCATATAGATAAATGTTTTTCAAGTGTAATTATGAGGTTTAGACCACATCTCACCCGACTCGATCAGATCAGATGATCACAGCACCAAGGATGTCTGCTAATACCATGTGTGAAGTAGCCTTTGTGGTTTGGTTTCCACTCTGGCCCCATCTGGTCCTGTAGTTTACTTTGACAAAGAAATCTCTGGCAGAAAAACTTTCATGCAGCATTTTCTGTTTTTTTTTTTTCTTCTTTTTTTTCTTTTGCTCAGGGAAAAGGTTGAAGAAATGCTGAGTCGGATGTGATACCGACCGGACAGAAATAAATTGAGACAAATGATACTCCATTGAAGGGCATGACTCTGATCTGTTACGGCTTAGAAGGCTGAATATTTCTCACACAATTCAGCTTTTTCATACAAAAGAGGCAGAAACATTTTTCATCCATTTGATCCATATTCCCACTCAAGCAGAGAAGAGGCTAAGACACAGTAAATGGATCTGTGGCAAAGGGGGGGGCGGGGTGTCATTTTTCTTTGATGTACACACACACATACACACGTTTGCTTACCCGTGGTGGCTGCTATGTGCGTTACCGTGCAGCTTCACCATTTAGGCATTTCGTGGTGCGAGTCATTGCATGGAGCCAAAAAGTGCAAGTCAGATCCGATTCATCAAATCAAGTCATTTTTGTCGTGTTTATCTAATGTCACTAGCAAGTTTTACCAGGCATGATCCCGCTTGCGTGTGTGTCGCTTTTCCATGTCGGCATAGAAAAGATTTGTCCTGCAGATGCAGACTAATGAATGAGGCTTCCTGCTTGTTGGCGGATATTAGCCTGGGTGGCAGCTCCTTTGATGTGATTAGCTCCATGCACTGTCTTGACAAATTGGGCTGTCCTTTCCTTACAGCCAGAGCACTAATCTGTGCCTAAAAACAAACAAAATGTTGTCGCTGTGCATTTCTGTGCGAGACAGAGAGAGAGAGAGAGAGAGAGAGAGACGATGGTTTGGTTAAGGTTGGACACCTTAACCAAACCAACGGGTTTGGTTAAGGTTGGACACTAAGAGAAACAATTTATTTCCATCATTTCGTCCACAAGTTACAAAATGAGAGGAATTCTTTCAGTGGGTTTTGCATAAGTTCTGTAAAATGGAACACACCAAAAACACCGGAAACCACAAGTCCTTGGACAAAATGCGAATCCAAAAGAGGTCGGTGGTCTAATTTCTTGACATGAAAAAGGTTTGAGAACTACTGGATCAGACATTCTAAGCATTTCCAAAGCCAGATTCTTGTCTGGCCACTATGAGGAAAGCACGATTAGTTCCAGCTGAATAAAATAGGGAACCAGATGGGCGTTCAGTATGAGCGAGGAAACGGATCAATCAGTGACCTGCATCCTTTCTCCGCCAGTTTTCCTGCTACATACTGTTGCAGTTCTTCTTTCCTCAATCGACCCTCTGTCCTGTTGAAAAACGTACCGTCAGGTCCTTAAACGTGTGTAATTGAGAATAGAAAAAAAAATGGAAAAAATGCTTTGTTACTGTTACCGAAACAGATTCAGTTCAGCTTCTTTCCTTGTTTTCTTGAGGTCAGAGTTATCTTGGGGATTAACACAGTGTAACGGTCCGCGGCTTTTAGTGTGTTTTGCTAAATAATAACCTTTCGCTCTGACACCAGCAACGTGCGGTTTCATTGTACTGCATCACAAAAGCTGAGTGTAGGCCACCTGAAGTTGTCTGTAAGTTAAGCTGAGCCCCTTCTACTTCGGGTCAAGTCAGGTGTCCAACCAGACATGAAAACCTGTCAGCTGCAGCATTTGTGCACGGACGGAGACGGAGACTGTGCACGCCACATGCCACACGCGCTGTCATCAGAACACCGCTCAGCATTCCAGGAGCTCTTCACTGTACTCTCATTAACACTGTAATTTTTAGTCGTCATTCCTAGTACGTTCAGAATGAAAAGTTTTAAACAAAAACAAACCTTGACGCTTTGGCTCAATTGTCGGCTGTGCTTACGATGCAGCGAGGGACTTCCACTGAAACTTTCTGAATAATGTAAGTCACTTTAGCCACTTACAAAAGAGTTGAAGCCTGCACTTAAATCACCGAGCGATGGCCCGGATGGGTGATCTGAGGTGGCAGCAGAGGATATTACACTTCTTCACATTAGGCATAATGTATTTAGGTTATTGCCAAGGGAAAAGTGATGAGTTTATCTTGGATTGGGAGGGAATGGGCACCTCAGGCCACATGAAAATTCAATTTACTAGAGCTAAATTCTAGTTATATAGGCCAAAAATCTGAAATTACAGTGCTTCATTGGGTTCTGTGCTGTGTCACACACGCCGCCCTTAGACCCTGAAGTTTTTTCAGGGTCGGGATTCCTCCACCAGAACGGTCGGTCCTGGGACAGCAGAATATTCACAGGACGTGCAAAACTTCACTGCAGACTCCTCACTCTTTGGCCTCTCACACACACACACACACACACACACAGTCCTCTACTGTGTAGACTCTTATCATTGATTTTTTTTTTTTTTTGTTTTTTTTCTATCCTCACCCATGTTCACTCACCGCAGCGCCTCCCAACTTATCTGTCTCCGGCAGAACAATGCTTGAGTAGAAGGACACTCAAGGACAGATTACACTGTTTAGGAATTCTCCTTTCTCATATTTTCTAGTCTGTGTGTTGCTACTCTGAACATCTCCACCCCCTGCGAGTTGTTTTTTCAACTCCTCTTCCGCTTTTTCAGCCATCAGGACCCCTGGCGTAAATTTTCTTTGTGTACCCTTTTCGTATAAGTTGTATGCAGGTTAACGTGTTAACGTGTGCCAGCCTGTGTGTGTGTGTGTGTGTGTGTGCGCGCGCTGCTGTCACAGTGTTTGTGGTGGTTGCGCCACCTCTGTCTGAGCCTTGGTAATTACTGCGCTCCACTGCCTCTGTAGAAGTCAATGAAGTCGAACTCATTGTCTCTCAACATGGAAGTCAACAACTGTGCAAATTCCCTGGCAACATCTCAGCCACTGCTAAACCAGCATCCTGCATTTTTTATCAATTTCAGTGTCTTTGTCTCTTCTCTCTCGTTTCTCGGTGTGTGTCTGTTTGTGTGTGTGTGTGTGTGGTTCATGCTTCCACATCCTCCTGAGTTCTTTCAGGGGTAATTGAGCCCAGGAATGTTATTTAATTTCCATGTGTGTGTTTCTGTATTTAATTTGAGCCCATTTAAAAATCCTCACTGAAACTTGATTGAATTCTGAACCGACGCCAAGAAAGCATTTCAGTGGAACTGTCATGTGTTAGATGGATTAAATAAAAGCTACATTACTTAGTGTGATGCAGCTGTTAAGTTCGGCCCTTTGTGTTTCTGGCTGTGTGTACTGCAGTTTTGTCCCAGTGCTGCTGAATAGGTGAATATTTACCATTAATGGGTGAATTAGCCTCGACCTCAGCCATGAGTTGTGTAGGTGTTTGTTTGACAAAGGAAGTTTGTTGCATGGGAAGTGTCTCATGCTCCTGCTCATCCTTCCTCATCCTGAGTACGCCCCAGACAGGATCCAGGACCCAGGAGGATCCTGGTCCCACATCCTGTCCCTCATCCTGTCCGGCAGAGAGTTGAGGCCACAAATGGAAATGTGTCGAGTGTCATCCTGCTCGTACCGGCAGTGACAGTCTGACTGCACCAGTCAGACACCCGCCTTCATGTGGTTTTGTCTGGAGATGATCTCAGTGTCAGAAACCTCCTCGTCCTCGCTCTCCGGAAAGCTGTAGCAGGGTTGTGACACAGTGACGCTGCATTCGCATGGAATCAGAGAAACGACAAAGCGGATGTCATTTTAGTGGACGTGAGAAGAAAAGGACGGTAAAACACTGACGTTCAAAGTTCAGATATTTCAACTTTTACCGTCCGCCGCCATGGAATTCACTCCTGGATTTGCTGTAGTTTCAGTTTCCGATGGAACAACTAGAGAAAATTGGGTTTTATATCCATAGATGTATTGATATGACAATAACACTAACTAATACACAAGAATATATTTTTATATTTTATTTACTGTAAAAATACGACATCGCCATGGAAACACGTCACATGGGTCATCGTGTGTAGTCGTGTGG
Source organism: Aeoliscus strigatus (assembly GCA_901007665.1). NCBI lineage: Eukaryota > Metazoa > Chordata > Actinopteri > Syngnathiformes > Centriscidae > Aeoliscus > Aeoliscus strigatus. The sequence continues at coordinate 34,297 of CAAKHB010003455.1, forward strand.
TTCCGTCGGACTGCTTGTTTGTTTTTCCATTCCCATCAGCAGACCTCTCGCCCGTCTCCCTGATTCTATGTAAATGCAGCATAAATAGTAGTGCACGTTGCCATGGCAACACAGAAGACAACACTAATCAGTACTCCCCCCCCCACACACTTTTCTGTATTGATAGGACGATAAAGTAGCGCATGCACAGCATTTTCATGTTTTATATCACGGGAACACAGTGTTTACTACTGATCATGATGGGCGTGTGGACGGGGGAGCACACAACAACATTAATGTGGGAGACTTGTCCAACAAACTGATGAGTGAGTGTGTGCATACCCTTACCCTAGACTAGCATGCATGCAATTAGTGCAAAGACAGGGAAAGAAAACAAGCACCAGTGTTTTGGCACCAATTACTTTCTGTTGGAAAGTGTATGAAACTGTAGTTGTGTGTCCTCGGCGTACGTTTGTTTCCATTGTTGTAGGACCTTTTGTAGAAGAAAGCTGTTTCACACAGGTTTTCTTCAATGAGTTGACTTAAAGGTAAGTCAACAATCTCCCCACTTAAACATTCTCTTTAACCTCAAGTATGCAGAACGTCTGGACGGCCTTTCACCGGTTTCTCGTACCAACTGCAGCGCTTACAGGAAGTGTATGGAGAGATGAAGAATTCACAGTTTGCTCAGTCTGGAAAATTGGAACAGGGAAGGAAGGGTTTTTTTGAACGGCTGTAAGAGAGATTGAGCCATTGAGTCATTTCAATGAGGAAGGTAGCCTTTACCTGAAAATGTCACAGAGCTTTGTCTGCGGCGCACATTCTGTACAATCACATGACGTCTTCATGTTCTATGAAATATATGTGACTTGCTCAGATGCGGCTACATTAACTAGCCTATGCCTGCACCTTTTTTTTGTCTTTTAATCATTTCTGTTGTAAAGCACTTTGAGCTGCATGCGTGTGAGGTGTAAGGTGGTATATAAATAAAACTTAATATTATATTAAAGCCTATGTTTGTCGTCCCTCTGGTTAAAAATATTTTTCAATTTTTCAATCCAGTTTTTTTTTTTAATGCTGACTCTCATTGTTAATTGGCAAAAAACATTTAAATGTATTCTACTATAAACATTTCAATTTCTTCCCCTATTTGGTCAGTTTGAACGGTCAGAAATTTGCTTCATCAGCAGAAAACACTTTGATGTATCTAAGTTTTGACCGATCATCTTATGTAGCTTTTGATTTATTATTGCAGCTCCAGCTTATGTGTTTTGAACTCTGGGTCTCAGAGGGAAAAGACGAGTAACCTGCTGAACTAGGCCAGCGGAGACGCTGACATTTAGACACAAAGGCTAATGGGATGCTCAGTCTGCTTGCTGCTTGCACTGGCTCTGTCTGAGTCCTCAGATCGGGAACGGGCAGCCGGAGCGTCTGGAACTCGTGTCCGTCTCTTTTGGTGGCTGCAGCTGCATACGGAACTGGTGTCACACTGCGAACGGGCCGTGGGGAAGGCACAAAAGAGAATCCCATTGTCTCCCTAATGGAGGCCAGGGACTCGTAAAGTTCTGCCCTGGCTGTGGTGAAGCGGGGCCGTCTTCAGCCCAGTCTGTCTGAAGGCTCATTTATTCTATCCTGAGGCTCTGTTGTGAAAAACATCTCTAATGATGATAGTAATACCCAGTGGGTTAAGATTCTGGAACGATCTTTCATCTCTTGTGAGATGTCTGAGTGTGACCTAGTCTTTGACCCTCAGGCCCAGTGCTGCCTATTGGAGCCAGAAGACTCATTTGACATAGCTCACGGGCGGCCTAAACCCCCCTAGTCAACGAATATATCACCATTTCACATCCTCAGGCTGCGTCGTTGTCCACACAACACTACAACGATTCTTTGTCACAGACCTTTTGATATTTTAAAGACCACGGACATAGTTTCCGCACACCTATTATCGTCTAAAGGAAATTTATAGTGAATATTTCAATGCACAGACTGTCTGGGGACGGAGAACTGAGAGTGGAGTAATATGAACAGGTGAACGGTGTTGGCTCCATTAGGACTGTTGAAATATTACTGTTTTGCTTTGGTTCTTGGTGGAATGTTCTCCAGTCACTCTGGGGACTGAAGTGGAGGAGACTAATGCTCCAGGACACCTGAGGTTTAAATATTAGACTTAAAGGCATGTCACTGCTGAGAGAGGCTGTTGTTGTTGTTGTTCTCCGAAATATCAGCGTCATTAAGAGGTGCGTATCATTTCCGAATCAGACTTGACATTTAGGTGGCTGGCGGGCGCGAGCTGAGAACGGCGTTTCTCTCCAGTGATGAGAGGAAGGTCGTTCCGATTGGAGGGGGGCGACATGTAGAGTTCAGCCCCCTTTTTCCCAGGTGACACAATCAGTCCTGTCGTAGCAGATGTTCCATTAGTCACCCTGTCTCTTCTGCTCTGCAGCACATCTAAGTTTCCACATCCCCTTTGAGTTCCAAGGAATGCGGCACCATCCCATGCCCCCATCCCCCCAGTCTTTTTTTTTTTTCTCCCCCCATGAAAGTGGAGGTTTTCGGTCAAAGATGAGAGCAGATTAGCGATTAGCTCTGACGATCCTCAATTTGACAAAGGTTGTAGACGACTGGAATGAACTCAGGGTAGTTTACAGTGCGCGTCATACTTGGACACATCTCATTCTTAACCACTTTCATTTTGAGAATGGAGGTGAGACGCAAAAATCATAAAGTAATATACGTATATATAAAACAGTATATAACAGTGATACTTCAGCAGGACTTGAAGGTCGACACTTCCATTTATACGATTTTAATGCGTTGAGCATTTGTGCAGTTAAGGCAACGTTAACGGCCGTTTAAAAATGTAAAGTTGAAACTTACCCTCCTCTGCTCTTAGATGGTTGACCTTCACTGGCTTGAATTATAGATGTGCAGAGTTTGACACCAGAAGTCTGTTTTTTTTCGTTCTTTTTTACATTCAACTGCCGAAGGAGAAAATTACATTTTCTTTCCATGAAATGCGAAGGCATGCACATATGGGAGAGAATTTGTTACATTACACCTAGTTTGGAAGCCAAGCATTGTTCAATATGCAAAGAAGATTTCTCTCTTTTCAAAAAATCGCATAAAAGCCATTATTATTCAATCCAGAGTATTACATTTTTGGCAAGGATTGTAATCTGTTTGTCACCATACCACAGCTCCATCCCCCTCCCACAACATAGCCCACATTTGTGTTTTCTGGTTCCAGCGACTGACAAATTGGCAGCGAGTGGTAAACCACATGCTTCAAATATCTCTTTGGAAATCTGTTGTTTGCTTTTTTGTTTTTTTTCCCCATGAAATTCTGTGTTGTGGGCGGACTAAAGCGACTGTGTAAGTGTATGATGTCTTGAACACTATGGACATTTTGTCAGTTTAAAGTTCCTCACCTCAGCAGTGGCAGCGCCCTTTGGCATCGCCATGGTTTTCATGTCTATTTCAAGCCTTTATATACGTGAGCTTGAGCGGTAGTGAGTGTATCCGGAACCATCTGTTCTGATCATAGCGCTTCGCCTGTGATCCATTTAGACTGTGGCTCGTTACTTAGAGATGCGTCCCAGATAGAGCATGAAACATCAGTGTAAGCCGGCCACATTACATCTCTCCCAGGCATGCACAGACACCGAGTGGAGCGGGCGGACTTTTCTTATGAACACTCTGTCGACACTGATGACCTCTGAACTCTGTTGGACTTGTTCTAAATGAGAAATGAAAGTTCACTGGAAACTTTATTTTTTTTTGGATGGACACGTCAGCGGTAGTTTGGGTTAAAGGCCGGGTGAGATAACAATGGTGTAATATTCAAGTGATGGAATGTCAGACAACAGGTGTGTTACACACACACACACACACACAGATTGGACCAATATTACCAGTGACTCCTCTGACTCCTGATGATGTGACGTGTCATGACCTGCTGCCTTATTACAATTCATGTCATCACACCACGGTACCATTCTAGTGCTTAGAAATCTGGTGTAGATAACTGTGTGTGTGTGTCTGTGCTGGTAAGGACCTCTGCTCTCAGGGTTACTAAAACATGAGAATAAAAGCTGCCGAACACGATTTGTCTCCCGTTTTAGCTCTGCATATTCATACACCTGGAGTACTTGACTCCTTTAAAACGAGACCTAAAACGGAGCTCCCACGTTCCTTTCAGTGCGACTGAAATCGAACAAATTCAGCGTTTCTCACGCGGCGTTGCCAAACACGTTGCCAAGCTGTGATAAATAAATTGTGCGCAGGCAGCCTTATCTGTGCTTCCTCCTCCTTCCTCAGAGAGGAGGCGAGGGAAGGAGATGAGAAAGGAGGTAGAGACGTGTGGTATGATCCCAGTTTGCTGTCTGCTGGCGTCTGCTGCTTCAGAAACACTGGGAACCCTTTAAAATGATAAACATGAACCTCCAACAGAGAGACGCCACTCTGCGTTTGAGTCTTATTACAAATAACTTTTACTCACGAACAACAATGGAAGAATCACAGCCTCGTGAGTGAACCGGCCCAGCATGAGTCGACTGAACAGCTCAAGTGTGTTCTGGCATTAAGTCTTCTCTGGTCCTTTAATGGCAGGATGAGACACAGCTCCTCCAGGAGGTTTGTGACCCAACCTGCTGTGATCGTGAAGGCCAGAGGATCTGATTGACTGAGTGACCGAACCTTTCAGTGACATCCGCTTGTTTCTCCGCGTTTCTCCTTAAATACATACCTGTGTGTGTGTAAATACACAACGGGTCTCGTTCATGAAACGCTCATACCTTTTGTTGACGTCCACTCCGGGAAAAACCTCCCGTTTCTGAACGCCGCAAGAAACTCAGGTCTGATCATTGTCACGTGAGGATCTCATTCATGAAATGTGAGCAGAGCAAATTTGTGTGTAAATTGACGTGCATCTCTGCATTCCTCAGTATTTAAATAACTACTAACTAAATCATTGATTAAGGCGGAGATTGACGTACATTCCTGAGCATCAACGTTTTACACACACGTATAACACGTATGTACAATGGAACAGTACATGGACAATTGATTGAAGAAACTAGTGACCGACACAGAACATCTCCTGTAAAAAAGAAAACTTTGAATGCATCTATTTCAGGGGACGGTTTGATTGAAGGACAAAGTTGTTGTTGTTAAATTCAAATGTGTCGCAGAGTGTGTTTGAGTGAGAATGTACTTTAAGGGCCACTGCAGGAGCAAAGGAGAATATTTTCCAGCTGACAGACAGTCAACACGTGAAACTTGATGTGTTGGGGACGTTATCACTTTCTTCCTTTTCATTTATGTCCATGAACATAAGATCTATCAGCCGTGGACGATCTGTCATCACAATTGTGCCCTCGCCGCTGCCATTTTCATACTGTCTGCTTTTGTCTTTTGTGCTCAAACAGAAAACTAGAAGTGACCTTGTCCCTTCACACCCTTCACTGAAGGAGAGAGATTGTTTTAGCATCAGCTGCAGGCAGAAAGCTCCCACACTCCAACATTTCCCCTCCAACTTGAGGTTATTTCCGACCAACGGAAGAGAAAATATGGAAGACGATCTGCTTAATTTGAGAAAAAAAAACCCAGCAGTGATTATTTCAATCCACCATCTAATCGGGCTTCTCTGTCTGTAGATGTTTCTAATTGCATCATGCTTCACCTGTACCATCCTCTGTTTGTGACACACAACCCCGTCACACTGAAGAGCTTCTGTTTGGAAACAAAGGCGGACAAGGGAACACGTGACGCTAACCGCTCCCTGGTGACTGAGAAACTAGCGCTAATCTTCTTTGTTGAAAGCAAAGGATCAAAAGCAAGAAGAATGCGGAGAGGCTATCGTTATCTATCCGTCTATTTATCTCTCCATCTCGTCTGTTGCTGGATCTATCTTTGCATTTCCCACATAAGCCATCTTTTTTCTCCTTCTAGCCATTTATCACATTTCTGTGTCCAACTGCATTTTCATCGCTTCCTCGCTCTTTTGTCTTTCCATCTTGTTCCTTTCTTCTTCTCTTCCTGTCTTATCAACCAGGCCTCTGGGCGTCTTTGTTATTATTATTCCCCGTTTTTCATCCCTTGCTCCCTCCTCACCTGTCACACATGCTGCCTCTGTCTCTTCTTCTAAGCCGGTGCGGTCGGATGTGCTTGTATCCCGTGACGTCATGATCGGGTCAGAGGTGGCGGCGGTCGCCGACGCCGACCTGTCGGTGCGGTTAGAAATTGACGTCTGTTGCGTCAGCAGAGAGGATCACTCCGGAGGTTCCCTCCACACAGCTAATTGCCACTCAGAGAATATTTGAGACCCGTGAACCCACTAGAGAAGATGGGACAGATATTAGAATCAATAGAGACGCTGAGTGAGCGAGTGACGCTGGCACGAGAGTCATGTTTGATGTCGACTCTCACCGCTACCGTATTTCCTCATGAGGTTCCTTCTTGACTCATGCTCTCTACTGTCGGATGTATCGAAAGCGTCGGGAGAGAACATAAAAAAAAAAAAAGGAGAGAGAATGGTCATTAATACTGAGAGAATTGATCTATTCTGGTCTCTGTGGGTTTGCCTGTCCGCTTGTGATTGTAGTGTGCTCATTACCCATCTCTGCTCCAGGTAATTACTGGCTTGTTTTGATGGGAATGCTTTTAATTAGATGCTCATTAGCATTGTTTAATTAAGCTCGCACCATGCTTTTATAACTCAGGAGTTTTCTCTCGCTCTCGACTTCATTAGATGTTGTAGGGTGTTGGTGTGGGATTGAGACGCAACGGGTGGACAGCAGCACTGTGTGGTTATGCATGATTAGCATTTAGTAAAATAAATAGCTTTGCATATTTTTGCATACATTTCATTAGATTCTCAACCTGGTGAAGCAGCTTTTGGAGAATGAATTCTTGAGGGGAGGCCGGTGGAAAATTTGGAAACTCTTCTCGTGGCACTGAGGAGCCGGGGTGACAGGAACGGGGTTTCAGGAGAAAGACAGACAGGGAGAGTAAGATGAAGTAGAGGCGCGGGAGGAAACGCCGGAGTCCGACGCAAACGTCGATGTGGGGATCTTTTTGAATAGCTGAGCTTCACAGTCGAGTGGCTGGACGAGACACGGACAGGACAGCGAGACGAATGCGAAATGGGAAGAGTGATGGCGTGCTTTTATGTTCATCTTTCTCTTTCGCTCCTTTCCTCTCATCCGTCGTTCTGTCTCAAACAGTTTCCGAGCTCTCACTCTGCTCTTGCTCTTTCCAGCCCTCCGTGTCTCCCTGCGTCTTTCATGCTGGCTTCCGTATGTTCTCTCCTACATATTCAGTTCTTTATCTGAGCTTATTTTCAGTCTTCCTCTGTCAGACTTTCTTCTCTCTCTCCATCCGAGCAAAAGCTTCCAGACGATTACGGGAGGAGGCGTGTGTGTGTCTGTTTGTGAGCGACTGACTGAACGGTCTTGGTTTTTGTTTTCTTTGCACGTCCTGGCGGAGTGTGACACCGAACAAAGTGTCAGTGTGTGAGGGCGGGGGAATGAAAGCCAGCCCCGAGTGTCAGAGCATGCCCCAGATTTGACACTCGGCAGCCCGAAGCAGGCCACAGTGGTGAGCTGCCTGCATGATACGGATGAAACCAAAGCGTGTAGACACAAGCCTCAAAAGGAGCCCGGGAAGTTCTGAGCTGGAGTTAGAGCTGGTTCACAGGCTGAGCTGCTAACCTTTACCATAGACCAGAGAGCTGCCGTCATCCGTCCAGTCGATATCTCTACCTTCCCAGGGAAACGAGCGCCACAGCAGTGCAGTGGGTGAATATTACCCACTTTCTATCAGTGGGCTGCTGCTTAGGTGATGGATGGACTAAGAGCAGCTTTACTCTGATACCGTATTCATGAGTGAAAGCACAAGTCTCTTTACTAGCCCCAACTGGCATCCAGACATGACAGATTGACTTTGCTCCTCTGTGTATCAAGTGACTAACAGACAAGAGAGAACATGGCATGTCTAAAAGCACAGTTTTTGGCAGTACAATGCCGTACCTATGTATGAAATGAAGTGATTTGTTGAACAGGAAAAACATGGAAAATGGCTAGAAAGCAGGTCTTTGGAGCTATTTTTATCTTTGTCCAAGCAAATGTGCCTTTAGTGGTACCAGGCATTAAAATGAACAAGAAATTGAGGAAAATACTTGGTTTAATCTTTTTCTTTCCCATGGCTGAAGATGCTTCAGTGAAGTTTTGTCCGTTCTTGTCCATCGTGGTAATTCCGCCATCATTCCCCAGTGGTGTTGATGCTGACATTGTTTCGTCAACCGGTGGGATCGGGAGCCATCACTGCCCATCGACTCTGTTTACAATGGAAACATAACAGACTTTCCTAATAACCAACTTTATACCTAAGTAGTACTATGTTGGGATAATTGGTATTTAATTATCCCCCATATAGCAGTTCTCTTCCTCTTGTCAGTGCGACATGAAGTCACCATCCTCTCAGAGGTGAAGTAAATCTGCCCAGTTCCATCGCTCATCGCTCCCCTCCGCTCTGTTCTCCAGCAGCTGAAATCCCAGCAGCGGTTACTACTTCCACTGCAGAGTTCATCTCTGCATGGGAAAGAGGCAGAGAGCCGTGCACTTTGTGAGCGCTCCCAAAGCGCTTCGGGGATGCTCTGCGCGGTCACTCCAGTGTGGTGATTTACACCGCTAGATCTTGGAACTGGAAGACCCAGCGAGCCATTAGGGAGCATGAGAAAGCTGCAGAAACGAGCCACAAAAGGCATTGTGGGGAAAAAGAAATGGGAAGTGCATAAACAAACAGACTGTACACCTACATCCCTTGTGTGTTTGCAGGCACGTGAGTGTTCAAATACACCATCGGCAACCACGATCACACATTGATAGTGTTTACGTGAATGAGCAGGACGGTGATCATCGGGAGTGTAAGGATACGACAATCTACATCTATTAACCGTCTGATTCCATCGATGCAAACTGAAAACATCTATCTATATCGTCGTCTTATACATACACCTTTATTTTGAAATTCATAGAGCACTTCTGTCCTCATTTTCGCCACACAGGCATGTCATGGGTCCCAGCTAGCAGCATGGATAAAGACGCGGAGGAAATACGCTGTCCTCTCGTGTGCAAGTAGGCAGTCGGGAAATAATTTTTTCCATTTTTTCTCTGTATTTTTCTTCTGTTTTTTGTGGTAATTTAAAAAAAAATTGTCCTGCTATTTTTTTGTGGTCATTTTTCTTTACGCACAGATTCAGACTTCCGGGAACCATAAATCTGAGGCAAAGTGTTGTCCAAACACAAATGATTGCCTCTGTCCCATCATCATGGACTAGGAGCTAGAATGACCAAAAAAAAAAGATTTATTTAAAAAAAAAAAAAAAAAAATGGAGCCGTCCTCCGAGCTACATCTATAGCATTAATCTCTATGTGCAGCTGGACAACACAGCTAGTGCACAGGGACTGTCTGCAAATTGCAAGATGCTGGCTAAAAAAAAAAAATCAATAACTCCATTGTCTTATCGTATACAGACTCCAAAATCACTCCACACATCAGTGGTCTCCTCATGATTATACTACAACATATTGATGTTATTAAGCAATAAAAAAATTCAAAATTATTCAAAATCAATTTTTATTTCAAAACAGCAGTTGTAGTATACAGTTAACTGATTAAAACAGAAGAACATTATTTTTATTTAAATACCTGGAAGAGCTCTGAAATAAAAAAATAAGGTCAGTCGTATTTTGGTTGGTTTTGTGATTTGATGTAAATGACTATTAAATGTGCAGATATCATCACGTCACATCGATCTCAGGCTCCTGAATCGGATCGAATTGAAAATGTTTTGTGAAAAACTTAATCGGCAAAAATTGTATCGCCATCCAAACATATGGATATAATATGGTATGGTGGAGAAGCTGGTGAATAACATCCCCAGTGATCATAGAACTACGCAGTGATTTTACCCGGGATGTTTTAAGAAGAAATGAGTGTAAGGACGTTTCTGACCTTCAAGTACCCGGGAAAGTTCCTTTCATGCGAGGAGCAGATTGTCAATTGATTTTCAGTGGGGGAAATGAACTCACTGATGCATTGCGCTAATTTGATTTAACATTTAAAGAAATGAGAGAACATCTCCCGGAGAGTTGCTACAGGCGAGATGGAAATGCGGTGGGGATTCAGGGGAGGGGAGGAGAACCAGGGGAAACATGGTGCAGTCAGCAGTTTGTGTTGAACAGAGTGAGAATAAGAGATAAGCCAGGAGCCATCAATTCATTACGCCACATATTCCTCACTTTGAACTGTCCCTTTAGCTCCGTTCCATCCAGCCTTTAAACATGGACGCCATTCACGCGAGCGTCACAAACCTCACTGAGCGTGTGTTTTCTTGGTGTTTGTCAAATGTGTGTCTGTGTTGAAAGGACCGGGGTGCAGAGTAGGTACAGGATTTTTCCTGCACCCTCAGCAGAGTTGTATCGCCTGTGACAGAGATGCTTCTCAGCGATTCCTGCAACATAAAGAGTTAAGATGGCCGTCCCCCGGACTTCTACTAATCCTATTACTTGAGAGTGCTGCTCTTAGAAGGCTCCAACCTCACTTTTATTGGAAAACCTTGCTGTTATAAAGCCTTTTAGCCTTTGACTGGGCTATTGCTCTCGTAAATCTACTTCCTGGGCTTTGGCAATTTCCTCATATTGTGTTATTGCAATGTTGTCCATCAACATTTGTACACAGACATATTCGAAATGCCCTTTAATTGCCATAATGCCAGTAGTCTCCAGTGTTATTCCAGCTGAGGACAGAAATTGTATGTGTTTCTCTGTAGTTCTACGGTTCCATTAATGTCAGTCAGACTGAAACAGCTGAAAGTCAGTCAACAGAAAAGCACAGAAACAACCAGGGCCGGCTGAATTGCCTCTAATCTCCTCCTGTAGCTGATCGCTAAATGCTTGTGCTTTGTCACTGCCACTACACCACGAATAAATTCACTCCTTCACCTCCTCATTCCTCCTCCTTCTCACTCTCTAATTCATCTCATTTCCGCCTTGTGGTCGGTTCAATCCCCACCTCCTTTCAGCGCTGGCTGCTCCGTATTCTGGGGCCGTTGTGTCTCTGGAGGAGAGTGATTGTGCCGGTGGCAGGGAGGTCAATTGGAAGAAATTGCGTTGCAGCCACCGTGTAGCCGAGGCGAGAGGGAACAAACTGGATATTAGCCCAATCCATGTAGGCTGGCGTGTTTACACCATCCGTACCGCACCCCCACACTGACACACATCACTTCACTGTGGTCAGCAGCTGTGTGTGTGCGAGCAGCATTCACCATCATCAAACATTTTTTTTTTTTCAAATTCAAATTTACATGAGCGGCTGGACTTGGAACGCTCAGTGTGCCAAAGTACAAACTGCGTTTTATAGAGGCATTTCACTTATCTGGAATCTGACTTTACAGCATGTCCCGGTGGCCTCGTTAGACAGGCCAGCAGTGGAAAGCCACACAACTCAAGGTTACTGTGTGTTGGTGCTTAGCGCTGGATAAAAGTGTGTAAATTTCAGCTTCTGGGACTGAAACTCTTGTTTCCTGCTCACTTTGTTCTGTCCCTCACTAAAGAACAATGTTTTTTAAAGGTTGTTTTTTTTTCAGTACTCGCGGGGGTCATGCTGTGTGTCCCATCCACAGTCGCAAGATTAGCTTTTCGCTGTGATAGATTTCAGAGACATGCAGTCAGCTGCAGAGCTCTGGTATGTGGGCAAGTGGTGTAAAATATGTGGTTGCATTTATTCAACTTATTATTGCATCTGATGACAGACGTGACGTTTATGAACACAGATGAAGGCGGCGATCTCAAAAGTCAGAAATATTAACAATATATATATGAACATCTTCCAAAGGCTGTTTCAAAGTTGGGGTGATAATGTAGAATACACAAAAACACACAAAAATAGTGTGTTATTGGTTGGTATTATTACTGATAATAACTCTTATTACTATTCATATTAATATTATTACTGATATCACAATACAATATCAGGAATATCTGCCGCACCCCGTTTAAACGTCCGCCTGTGGGCTTCACACACAAACTAACACAGGTTGACACCAGCAATTTCCAGATGAGCTTTTGTTGTTGTGATGAGTAATTAACAA
>CAAKHB010003455.1:61979-78979 GCA_901007665.1 Aeoliscus strigatus
AGTGTGTGTGGTTCTGTTAGTGTGTGTGTGTGGTTCTGTTAGTGTGTGTGTGTGGCCTGTGTGTGTGTGTGTGTGTGTGTGTGTGTGTGTGTGTGTGTGTGTGTGTGTGTGTGTGTGTGTGTGTGTGTGTGTGTGTGTGTGTGTGTGTGTGTGTGTGTGTGTGTGTGTGTGTGTGTGTGTGTGTGTGTGTGTGTGTGTGTGTGTGTGTGTGCGCGTGTGCGTGTGCGTGTGCGTGGAATTGATGAGCCTCTCAATGTGCCTTTTGGAAACTCCGTGGTATTCCTCAGGGGAGGCAGAAAGACAATGTAACAGCGAAGCGAGGAGCGAGAACGGAGCGGAGACGAGACAGAATGGGAAAGTAAGAGCCAAGAGAGTTGAGTGTGAATTTCCTTAAAGTGCTCCATTTGGTGAGTCATTATTTTCACTAAAGCCGCAAAGAGCATTCTGTTCCCCAAAGGAGCCACTCTCAGCCGCTCCTCCTTCCTGCCTGTTTTCTCCCTGTTTCTTTCTTCCACAATGCCAGTGCCTGTCGTTTGCTGATGTCGTTCTGATCTTTTTTTCCTCTAAAGGGTGCTCGGGGAGTGTCTAAAAAAATTTTAGGATTTTCTGCAAGAACTTTCCTCGCATTATTAATTGGGATTGGGAATAGTCGCCAGATATCGAACGCTTCTTACTTTCTTTTTTCAGTTTTTATTTCTTTTCGTTTTCCACATTCAAACAGCTCAGTGAGATGGGGGGGGGGTCACAGTGGATCCCTGGTCTGGTACCTACATCGACATGCCAGTACAGAGGAATTCACAACCTCATGGAAGAACCAAACAGAGACAGTGACTATTTAGTCACAGCGGAAGCACTTCCTCAACTCATATCTTATAAGCCTGTAGTAAAGAAACGGTCCCTCGATGTCCCCTCTCCTCTCCCCGTCGTTATTAGTTCTTAATAACGAGCCTGCTCGTACAAACCTGTATTACCTCCGCCAACGAGGTTCTGTCTTTGCCAGCGTTTGACTGTTCGTTCGTCTGATCGCAAAATAACTCCAAAAGTTCTGAATGGATTTGAATGAAATGGACCCGGACCAGATGATTAAATGTTGGTGGTGTTCTGGAACCATCTGGATCCAGGTATCTGTTGAAGGATTCTTCCTCATTTTCAGCATCTGTGTCTAGAACTCTACAACAGCAGCAGTGGACTGTCTCTGTGGCCCAGTGGTTAGTGGGTCTGTCTGTTAACCCAGAGCTCGGGGGGTAGGAGGTTTGTTTTTAGTTTTACTATTGAAATAAAAAAGAAAAACAAGAGGTCAGAGGTGATGATTTGTGTAACATGGCGTCTAATGATTTTTTAAATAACTATCTGACTTATGTGTTGTATTATCTATGTATTATGTATCTATGTATTATCTATGAATAATTCTCTGGTTTTGTTCTGTGCAGATACTGTGGCATACAAGGAAACTCTCGTGCCTGTGCGGATGGGCACGTGAAATTCATGTGCACCAAACTGGTGCTGGTGGCCATCTCTGTCTCACACACTTGACTCAGCGAGAGGGAGAGAGATCTCAGTTGATATCTGCGGAGTCATAGCCGTGTTGCTTAGTCATGCGTCGCTGTCGTGGGGTGATTCTGTCCTCTCCACGGGATCCGGCTGCAGCCATGCAATCAGATCAGTGTGATAAATAGGAACACAGAGAACAAACCTTGCTGTCACTACAAATAAACATCTGTGGCGGCGCCTCAAGGCCAGCAGAGACTTTCTCTTCCACATAAACACACGCGGTGACGCAGATGTTGCGACACGCACAGACTCACACATCGCCCTGCTCCCACCCATGCACTTGTTCAGACGGTTACTTTCCTCTCCTGGGTGTTATTTTTGATCGGCAGAAACAAACGCCTTCGCTCCCTCTGGATTTGGAGGCAAAGCAGATTGGTTTATCTTTTGGAGAAGACAATAAGAGCTCAGTCCACACAAAGGTTTAGAAAATGGCACCACAGCGGTGGAGGAGAACAGACCAAGATTACCACAGCGCCAAAGCCTTCCACTAATGCCAGAAAATGTCACTTCGGCATCAAAGATAAAGACATGCCAAGTCCGACCCAGGTGCTTTTGTGATGCTTTTACTTGTGGGTCAGGAATGTTCCGTTTTTATTGTTCACATATCAAATCCCAGCATTGTAACCTCAGTGCGTCTTATAAGACGTCAGTCTGCCTCCACCTTGGACGCTGCCTTTCATTTTTGGTTTAGCTCCATTGATCCTTATTTCCCATCTCTGGGAGCAAGTAGAAGTTCAGCAGACTTTGAGGCTCCAGCAAGCGTTTGAAATGCTAATCAGAATTGATCTGGATGGGGGATATTAAAACTGGGGTGATTGCTGCCGCGGTGCTCAGCGTGCGGCTGATTCAGGGTACCATAAATATTAATAGTGGATGCCCATCAGAGGTGGCATGTTACTGACAGTCCCATGATTACCCGCTGACTGCTGCGACAGAAGAGCAACGCAAGGACGTGATTGGTTCAGACAGTTGTAACGCTCCGGCTGAAGGAGACGCTTGATTGAAAATATAAACAGGAGTGTGGATCTACGTGGTGACAGGATTGATTAGGTGGCACACTCTTACCTGGTTGAGCATTATTAAAGATTTAATGGACGACATCCGGTCTCCTGCTGGCACAGCTGGAGACGCTCACAAAACTGATGGAAATATGATTAATGTTAAAACAGGGTAAAGTACATGACAAGCTGAATCGCATTTCCATAACGTTACGACCATTTCACACGGATCAAATGAATTTCAGGTTTCACTGCAAAAAGCGAAATATAAGAAAAACAAGACGATGCTTGTTTGATGATTACTCCTTTTTATGTTCATGTTGTCTTAAGCCATATTCAGTATAGTTACAATAGTATGTAACGCTAAATATAAGCACATTTTCATATGCATACATTTTTTGTAAATAAATTTAAAGAATTCTTTAATTATTAAAATATTAAATATTTATTATTATATGTATTTATGTTTAAGAACATTTTTGTTTTTGTTTGTCTTTTTTAAAAATGATCTTTTTGCAGTGATAAGTACAAGCATTTTGTGGCTAGTTTAAGCATTGCACCATCAAGAAAATGATAATATTTCAGACTTTTGCTCCTTGTCCAGCGGCTGTCTTCATTCAGTGTCGTTTCCTTCGGCGCATTAGTGTGTGAGCGCAGCCTGAGAACTACGTGTACGTATTTGTTCTTATCAACTAGGAGACAGAGTTTCTCATCGACTGCAAACAGAGGTGAGGAACTTCTTCTAAGATGACCCCTGGGAACAAACAGTCTCCCTCCTCCCCCTCAGCCTTTTGAAGGGTGCCATTGACTAAGCAGGGCAGATCTGTATTGATGTACATTGTTGGCAGTCTGCAGACAAAATCCCACAGCCGAGCTGAAAATCAATGCTTCCCATCTTTGCTTGTGCTAACTGATCTGAGGGCAAAGGAAGGTTTCTGTTTGTGACTTAATTATCAGCTTTAGCCAAATTATTCATTGAGGTGTGGCGTCATAATCCACTTCCTTGTGGGGTCAGGTCCCATTGTCCGTAGTTCTGTTTGGACAGAACTGTGAGATGTCTGACGGTGTCTTTTGGCAGCGCTGATGAAAAGATTTCTCTTGATCTTTACACGATAGCCGAGCTCATGGGTTGACAAGTTTCACAGAATGTTTTGAAAAGGAATCGTTTTGATTCTGTGCGGAGGCAGGAAGAAACCATGTAGTTATCTGACATTTTGGGTTTTGATCATATGATTATTGGCCCTGAATGGACAGAAGTTGTACACAAATAAATTGACACACTGTGCGGTGAAATAACTTTAATGTGACTGCAGTGTTTGGTATGGTATGGTTCTGATCTGCCACAGCATCGTATTCTGTCTTTTGCGTCTAATGTGCAATGACATCATCTGTTGGCCCAAACTTCCATTTGAAATATCTTTAACAAGTAAGTGATATTTTTAGCCGTCTGGGTCTTTTATATGAGGCCAACGATATGTTTTACCACTGAAGTACACACACAATATACTAGAATGCATTTGTGACAAGAGCACTGGCTGAACGCAAACATCCACTAGCGCAGATGACAACAATCCTCCTTGGAAGAGGCTCACGTTCAGCATTACGGTATTTTGGCGCCACCTGTTGGGCACAAAGATGATTGCAGATTGCAGCTGAACAGTTGACAAACAAGTTCCGTATCGAAAATGGCATCTGTCGCTTCCTTTCAACCAACGGACACATGTGGTAAAACTGTCATGAGAATCTGATCAGTCGTTTTTTTTTTGGGGGGGTAAAGTTGCTGACAGGCAGACAGACAAACAAAAAAACAACCTCTTTAGCGGCGGTAATAAGGTCAGCTTCCAAAGTGCTTTATCAGTATAGATTCTCACTTTCCTGTGAGCTATTTATTGCAATGATGGGTTACCGTGGTAACACCTCTTGTTTCCACTGCCAGTACGTGCTGGGCAATGTGTCAACGAATACTTATATTACCAACTTTTCAATGCTCACATGTTGGAGACGACAGTGTATGTAGTTTTACACGTGAAGCAGGTTAACAGGTTCGTTTTCTCCCATGTTTTGCATCCTGAACAGCGTTATGATGGATGATATCTGCTGATGTTTGTAGTTTGTCTTGAACTTAATATTTTTGTATTTCTATCTGAATGTATGGTGACGGTAGTTTGAACCATGTCGGTTCTGTAAAAATCAATAAATGATAGCGCAGCATGAGTCGTTAACCTTATGTCATCATTGAGTTTGGCTGGTTGTCAGCCGATCTTCCTCATCTCAAAATGACATGGATACGTTATAGGGAGATGATCGAAAGCAATGAGCACCAGGCGTGCGGCACATGGACGTGTCTCAATCACAAGCTGGTTGGATGGTGTGTTTTTAGACTGTGCACGATGGCGGAGATTTGGACTTCGTCTGTAGATCATTCCTGGGTGTGTTTGGGTCATATCATTCAATCAGCCAATCAGAGCATCACCTCTCATTCCCTTTAAAAAGTGGTGGAGAATTGCTAGATGGAGGACCGACCATCACAGCTGAGGACACAGATCTCCTCTAAACACCTGTGGAACATTGTTCTACCTGTTTCCATCAGCTGTCAGGAGCCCTGGAGCACCCCAAGGAGCTGATCCCGTTCATAACTGGTTCTGATAACTATGCAGTCACAACCACTCACGTTGTAATCTTAGTTTTATTTGTGATCTTTTGCGTGTCTGCATCTAATATAACAATGTCACTTGCGACATGGACTTTGCCGTTGACCATCTAAACAGGCCCAGTGTGTGTGTGTGTGTGTGTGTGTGTGCACGTGTGTGTGTCTGGGGCACTGGTCTATATTCTGATGTCACAAAGACACATCCCTTTTAATTGCGTAGGCTGTTGGTCTTTGTACGTTTCGTCTAGTTTCCCATGTGGTAAATGTGAAAGTAGCTGACACGTCACCTTTCACAGTGGAGAGAAAGAATATTTGAGGCTGCCGGCCTCTCTGGTTCCGTCCCCAGCTGTCAGCCCTGACAGCCCTGGCCTGGTGTAATGAGGAGAGGCGAAGCTAATTCAATCCTGAACCATTTCGTCCTCTGCTTATCACTGTCTTCACTGTCCACCACCCGCCGTTCTCCCACTTTCAACCCGTGCTTCTAGGTCAGCAAGCATGCTTTACTTTCCTTCTATGACTGTTTTTGCTATTTTTTCTCGTCATGCATTTGCCACCCTCTTCTTTTCCCCCATCTGTACCTCTCCCCCTTTTTCAACTCATCACTTTCATCTACAGTGGCTCCATATCTCCCATGGCCCAGGGCTTAATTGCTGTTATCCTACTACTGGTTTAATGGTCTGAATTTGGTTGATGGAAATGTATGAACACAGCTGAGACTGGCAGCAAACAGATGTCAGCGGGCTGCTTTTCCTTGCGTCTCTTCTTTTGTACTTTTACAGAAAAGTGGGCTTTCAGCAGTCTACTTTAAAGCTGCTGGGGTTGTGATCTCAATCTTGGCACAGCTTGTTGCAGTTTGTTGGGTGTAAAAGGCCAAAACACTTACTGAAGTAAAATGTTCCTGCTAGCATGTATTTTGACACGTGTATTATACCACATCCAGGCAATATATGAATACAAGTTCAGTGCTATTCAGTTAAAGCCATGTTTCATTTGGTGACCAAATATGATTTAATTACTGACAAAACAATGCCAGTTTGGATTATTGGGGGCTTTGTTTGGTGTGATTTAATAAAGCTCAATTAATGCCACAACACCAGTGTTAAATCGCAATTTTTGGCTGACATGAACATCAGATGGTGCTGTAGCATACAGAACAGTGTCATCTGCATACAGGTGAATAGTGTTTTGCAATGAGTCATACTATGATCATGGATCAACAAAAAAAGTAATAGCTCAGCTGCATATAATTATGCTGTTGGTGTTCCTATTATCAAAATGTTCAAACTCATTGAGGAAAGTTTTATGAAGTTTTGAATTATCTCAAAATGTATCCTTTTTTTTAAACTATGTTTGGAAGGTGACCATGTGTTTTTAGAAAGGCGCCTGCAAATAAAAATATAAATAAAATTGTTCATATTACAGTGTCATTATGAGGTCTGTTGCTAACGGAGATGTTTTCAAAGTTTGGTAACTGTAGGTCAAAAAGTTTGGAGAGCTGTTTTAACACTAATGATAATTGTATGCCTGCATTAGCTGAAAGCAAAGTTAATAGTCCTGCTACACCTTTTTTTCTCGCAATTTTTCAAATGTGCTGCTGCTGCAGACAAATATGTCTTATTAGAAAGAAACCTCTATGAATATCAATCACATGTGGGAGTCAGGGTGAGCGCTGGTGCTTTTTAAAGTCAAATACTGCTCCTCGAGCTCTGTGATACAATGGTCAAGGTGGATCAGATTACAATTGATTAAATTTCTATGCTGCAAATGGTTTGATCATTTCTTCTGAAAAAATAACGGGGAAAAAACGGAATGACCTTTAACTAAGTAACTGCACTTCTGAGGAATGTCTGCATAGTAAAAGCCAAGACGGCTTTGGTTGACTGGGAAGGATTCCGTCCTTGTGTCCTGAGGGTCAACTTTTAAATAATGAGAGATGAGCCAAGGCTCCGCTCTGTCCGCACTCTGTGTGTTCTCTGATGTTAATGGCCTCTGATGCGCTGATAGACAGAAGCATGTCCAGGGATAAATCATTCAGAGGTCATCGGAGAAACTGTCACTCATGCGCTCGATGACTGTCTGTCTGGTCCTTCTCCAATTCTCTGTCTCGTTCTGGCGCTGTCTGTCTTCTCTGCTCTCCCTCTTCTCCCGTGATGTTGTCGCTCTTTCCTCAGCTGGCTCCTTCTCGCCCCCCCACTTGCCACTGTGCTCGACTTGAGCTGCGAAGTCAGGCTGTGATGTCGGATGTAATGGGAGCATTTCATTTTATTAAACACACTCTGCTGTGTCCACCGAGAGAACAATTGTTGTTTTGATGTATGAGGATTAATTATTAACAAACAACATTATGCCTTGTTGTCGACTGACATGGTGTGTGCAAACACACCAATGAGCACACGTACTGTAAATAGACACACACACAAACACACACCCAGTGCCTCTTCCAATGACAAACGCATTTCACGAAATAGATTTCTGGTAATTACCGCTGTCATCGTATATCCCGTTTCTCTTTAGTTTCTCCTGCTAGTTGTAGGTTTAAGTGGCTGTTCTGTGAAACAAGACAAGCACTGCTCCATAATGAAGTGTTTAATATTTGATGCCATTGGATTTCACAGCTAATAAAAGCAACGTGTGTGCCTCCATTAGCCCCGTGTCCAGGCCTGAGAATAGCGCTGCTCGACTGCGCAATGTAGATCAAAATCTGTCCAGTGTGGGCTAATGGGGCGACCCAAAAATCTGTCATGATAGAAAGTAACAACACATATTCTATGCTGGAGTTTTACAATCACAGAGTCTGAATTATTCACGCCATTACTTTATGCTGTTTTGTTCCTTGGCGGTTCGTGCCAGGGGACAGTGAAATATTTTGTTGGAAGGAAGTCAGTGTTTTCTGTTAAAGAATGCTGGAGCTGTCTGAGATTGTTCCCAGCATGGCTGTCTGTGTGTACACCAGAGGATTTCACATTTCACCGGTTTATCAAAATGGGAGACAAAAGATTTAATGAAAGATTTTGTCTTTTTTCCCCCATTTGTAATTGATCAAATGCACCCAGTAGACGAGTGAGTCAGGGTGGATCTCAGACACTGGAATGATCAAACTATGGAAAAATAACACAAGTTTTTATTCGTAGAACACTTTAAGAGGGTTTTAGAGGAAAAGAAATTACATGTAAGGGAAAATTAAAGTCAAACAAACAGTTGATTCAGCTACAATCTGTATAGAAGTAAAACAACATGTGGACTGGGACAGAGATGGCAAAGGCTCGGATATATTTAGTTTTCAGCCTTGACAGGAAGCAACAACCACCCGAGGAACTCAAAGTACACAATGGCTCATTAAGGGATTAAAAGATCTGCGATATAGTCTGGAGCCAGGCCATGAGGAGCCTTTAATGCTATCAAAGAATCTTCAAATCCACGCTAAAACCCACAGCGGCCAGTGGATGTGGGTTGGAACAGGTGTAATGAGATCAGGGCAGCTCAGGTTGGAGTTCAAAACGCTGACATCAATCGGGCTGTAAAGTCAAAGCGTCATGACAAGTGTTGCTGCGAACTGGTGCAATACGAATCAAATCACACTTAAACCCAAGGGGCCGTCTTCAGGTGGACGCTCATTGGTTGTCACATTCACGTCATATCATCGACATTTCTTTCACACGGCAGGATGTAAATAGATAAACGGCTGCACCAGTATCTCTGCAAACCCCTCACACGTCCTTTGGGCGAATCGTCTCAGGCATTATCAATCCACACGTGCACAACTTTGTGTGTCGAGACAGATGATGAGAGAAAACCGAGCTGAGCTTGATGACTTTTGGCGTTGATGTTGCCAATGTGACATGTTGTGGAGGCACGTTGCAGTGTGTTTTTAATGTATGTGTCGGTTGTGTCTAACCTAAATATTTCTCCTCCACATGTCTTTCCTCCACCTTGTCGCCTTCCTCCAAACCAGGTAAGAGTTGTTGATTTGTTTAAAATCCACCTTCCACCTTCCACCTTCACTCTCTGTCTACCTGCTTCCTTTGCCTGTTGTGTCTCCTCCACCAGTGACTCCCCAGAGGAAGTGATAAAGGAAGTAAGGGCCAACAAATGTCAATTTTAACAGCGCTGTAAAGTCTTGACAGGCATCGATTCCGAGGGGCAGAGAACTGAGCTTAGTTCCATGACAGGCTGGGTCTGACTGTAAAGCCCTGTTGTGCACCTTTTTAATATCTTCCCGGTCACAGAATATTCTCTCCTATATCCAGCACGTCCTGTAGGATGACACTGTCAAACATAGTGTTTATGGATTTGTCGTGATAACACGCAGTAAACGTGTGTGTATTTCTATCAGGACACGGTCACTCACAGAAACCTCTTGGGAAACGTCATGTGCAGCCTGCTTGTTGTGATCATAAGTATTTTTTCCATCAGCGCCATAGAACAGAACCATATCACACTTTCACAAACCGTTTGGTATTCAAGCACTGTAGTTTATATATAGGTCCAACAATCTCTTCCAGCAAGTTCCAGATCTTTCCACACATGCAACGCTTTCCTGTGACAACTATTTTGATGGTGTATTTTTTGTTGCTGTTGTTGTTTTATCATTGCTAAAATGTCAATTGTTGTCTGAGAAAACCACATGTGAAGATTTCATCTGTCAAATAACCAGTGTCAAAATGTGATTTATTCATTCATTTTGTTAAAATAAAAAACAAACCACATAAGCAGCCGGTTGCAGGAGCGCTGTACAGTTTAAATTCAATCCAATCCTATAACTAAAAATCAGGATTATCTGGCAATTCCACATCATGCTAAAATGGGACACAATATGTCACCTCCACACAGAGGTGTCTCATTGCCAGCTGTGCGTAGATGTGAATGCCCCCTAGATGTTATCACAGCCCTGTGGGCACACGCTGCATCGGAGGTGACGGCAATCAGATATGAGCAGAGGGTGTTTAATTTGAAGATAGCCATAAAAGCTCATATTACCCACTAAGGAAGTAGTGCTGCCCATCTATTTCTAATTAGATCTGGAGCTAGCTGGAGCTGGAGGTATTAATTTGGGAGGAGTAAAAAGTTGGAAAGACTCCCCGGAGAAACTTCATTCAGTATTGTGTTTGTTTTCCATTTTCACCTTCTCACCCGCCAAGGAGGTTCTGTTTTTGCTGGCGTTTATCTGTCCGTCCGTCTGTCTGTCTGTTTGTGTGTTTGTTTGTTTCTTCGCAAAATAACTCAACCAAGACCAGATGATGCCATGTTGGTGGTGTTCTGGAACCATCTGGATCCAGGAATCTGTTGAAGGATTCTTCCTCATTTTCAGCATCCGGGTCTAGAACTCCACAACAGCAGCAGGTCTCTGTGGCCCAGTGGTTAGTGGGTCTGTCTGTTGACCCAAAGGTCGGGGGTGGGAGCCCACCCAGGGACAGAGGGTTGGTTTTGGCTTTACTAATGAAATAAAAAAGAAATTGAATGACAAAAAGAGCAAATAGAGTTTATCGTGTGTAACAAGGCCCCGAAGGATTTTTTACGATCTGACCATTAGTGACAAAGTCATGTTTGATGATCAATGAACTTGTCAGAGGAGATCAGTGAATGGAGGACGATAATATTGGGTGGAAATGAGCTGATTGGAGGAGGTCTCAGCTCTTCCAGTGATTTTCTCATGTTCAGTGTCTCCATCCATGTGGTGCACTGTGAAAATCAAAAGGAGACCAATAGGAACACAATTTGGAGTTAATCTCTTTGCGGCTATTTTTATACTGGCATGAAGTGACAACCGCAAACAATGAAAATAGATGTGATCATGTAATGTTGGACAACTTGTGACACCTATGAGCACACACGTGCTTGTAGCCACAGTATGTTCATGCTCCCTGCTCTCATTGGAGGTTAGTCATCCTCTCTGTGACTTACTAGGTGTTCAGTTCAACGCGCCTCCAGTGTTGGCTCGTTTTAACATCAGCGGATGTTCGAAGCCTAAGGCAGGATGAGGAGGAGAAAGGCGTTTTCTTTTTTTTGGTTTTTGTTGTTTATATGAGGCATTGTTGTCACACCATGAACAAGGAGAAAGTGACTTGTACCTTCTGTGAAGTGTTCAGAGTATGACCTCCACTGCAGCTGACACAGACCGCACACACTCCCACAAGTGAAATATCTGTTTTGACAAGAAGCCGGGGTACGATACACGTGGTGAACTGTATGTGTGTATTACATGCCCTTCAAAAAGAAAGAAAGAAAAAAAAAACAACAACAAAAGTTACACAAGGTTGGTCAGTTTTTTTTCTTAACTCCTAAAATGCCACTGGTTAGTTTTCACACCAATTCAACTAAACCACAGTGTGTGGGGCAGGGGGTTCAACCAGACATGTGAATAATGAACCACTGCTGGTTGGAGAACCGCTTCGTCCCACAAGGTGATTGTTGCATCAGACGTCCCTGTTGCACCCTGATTTATTTTACATCAGCCGTTGGATTCAGACTGATGAATGAAACGGGGCCATCAATAGTAAACACTTTGATTTATGGAGGACGTTTCAAACTGTGCTCTCCGTCACACCTCCTTTATTTGTTAGTTTTAACCTGCATCTAAACTACACAGGTGAGCAGCAGGAAGACGGCAGAGGGGAGGGCATATTGATTCATTTTTTTCTTTCTATCTACAAGTTCCACATGTTCCACATGTTCTGCATACATCTAGATCTGCCTCACAGTGTTAACTACGAAATCTTTATTCAGAATGATTGCGAGAAGAATGATGGATGTGCGGGATAAACTCAGTGTTTGGGATCCTGAGTCAGAAAGTGGGTTTGCCGTGAGCGATTCTTGGATTCTTGGAGTGTGTGGAATGGTGCTGTAAACGGACAAATATTAATAAGCTGCTGTCTCCAGTTATGAATGCGCTCGCCTTTTTAATTATTTACTGGAGGAACTCATCCAAGAATACATCAAGGGCTTTCCGGTAGCGTGTAAAACACCCTCAAACACACATGCATTTGGCCATATGTGCAGCATGTGGATTACATGTTTGTCGTGTGTGTGTGTTTGTGTGTGTGTGTGGTCTCTCAAACAACAGTGCGATTATCTGCATGGCACTGCTTATCTGTGCCTTCCAGGAGATGGTGACTAATGCCCTTAAGCGGCCCATTTGTTGCTGACACATCACTGTATGCACACTATACATTATAGTATGAAACGTACAAACCGGTAATTAATGATGCACCCAAACAAGGGACCGAGTAAGAAGGAGGCTGAGAAAAACGTGCAGGAAGGAATGGAAGAAGACTTAATGATTTCTAATGAAAATATAAATCAGTATCTGCTCAGGGGGATTCGAAGGCCTATTAGTATTTAAGGAATTGTCAAGTTATTTTAAGTTCATCTATTTAGCTGAAAGTAGTTGATAATGAGAAAATCAATGAACGAGGCGGGTTTGATTAATTGCCGCCCATTCCGCTTTAAAACCGCCGTAAATGTTTTCCAGCCAGGTTAAATGTGCATGAAGTCTGTTTGTTTGTGTAAAGTATTACAGGTATGAGTGCCGCGTGTGCCCTCGGCCCCTGGAGTTGATTTACTAAGCCTCTTGCAAATTGACCTCAGCCGCAATCGTTTGTATCGCTGCTGCTTTTAATCTAGTGTGGTATGTACTAACACTGGTGATGTAAATAGGTTCTGCCGCAGCGGAGTTACTTTAATTTACTTGTAGTCGCAGACTGTTAACAGGACAGAAAGTGTGGGTTCTCAGCTGCTGAAACACTAGAGACAAACATATGTACATGCCGCTGTAGCATGGAGAGCAGCTTTGAATTAAGAAGCGACGCGTTACCTGCAGATAAATGTGCACTGGACGATGATTTTTGTTTTTCTTAAATCTTTACTGAGAGCAAACCTCCACAAAACACCACAAAACACCCCTATACCACAGTTGTTTGTTGTTTTTTTTTTTTTAAAAAGGGTTGAGTCAAAAACAGAAAGCATGGGATCTCCAAATATAATTAGTCAGAAAAGCCAAGACATCAGCTGTGAATAATTTAAGATGGCGGTTTATGCAAATAGTCCAAATCTAGGACACGGTGCAGGAGGTGTTTGCGTTCACTGCTGACTGGATGAAACCCAGCTGAGTATCAGGTGCTCGTACGTGGCCCAAGAACTGCCAGCGTCACTCCGCTAGCGTCACGTTCCAACTCCTCCAAGGACGCAGCTCCTGGATGATTGGGTACATGGAGGAGCTTCAGGTCATTCGTCCCCATACCGGCTGTAACAGTTTGTTCTGCATTTTGTCAAAATCACAGTACACAGCGTTTCCATTTTGGATCCGTTTCTCAGACGCTAATGTATGGAGTTGAGCGAGCAAAGAACAGAGGAGGAAGTCGTGCGTGTCGGTGCAGCCGGACAGATTCATGCCTGCTGCGTTTAGGATCATGCTTCCAAAGGTTTTTACACCTTGGCGCACAAAAGATTTCACCAAAGCATTGCAGATCAGTCTGGTTTTTTTTTTTCAGAAGGAGACACGTCATTCCATGCAGAAATAGAAAGAGCACCGAGAAGCAGCTTAAATAGGACATCCTGAATAGAGTCCATGCTGGGAAAGCAGCTGAGCCAGGTCAATGTGTGCAGGGAAGACGTGAGCAGTCAGCTGACGTCGGCTGACGCTGGATCCACGCTTCTGAGCACGATTGCGACCTGAGTGTGACTCCTCGGCTGGCCTGAACTACGGCTTTGCTCTGTACTGTAGAATTTGCAGTTTGAAATACTCCAGCTTCATTTGACATCTGAGGCTGCAATTGATTCCACAGGATTGTTGTCCGCCAAGTTTGTAACTCACTGAGAAACACGTGAGACGTACATGGATGAATTGTACATCATTCTAGAACAGCAGTATTAGAAATAAATATAGAAGAATGTACGCTGACGTCACCGTGGCAGCGGAAACGCCTTGAAGTGTCTCACAGGGGACTCAGACCTGCATCCTTTGCACATAGAGGACTTCATTAGACCTCCGAGCAGACTTTATTACCCCTCTTATTAGACCCCAATTATGGATTTTTAATATGCATAATTACATGCAGTACCCGACACACACACGCACGCACACACACCGCCACCGACTGAATTCATCTGCCGGTGTTTGCTCAGAGAGAGACGACAGGATTGAACTGAAAATAGCCGTCAGTAAGAAAGAAATGAATCTGAGAACGCGGCGATCCAAAGCTTCGTTTCCATTTCGTATTCCGGCCTTATCCTGCTGCTACCGTTTAAACGTTGAGGTCGACAGGTCCTGTAACCGGAGACGTCTCGTGCGGATGGATATTTTCACTAATTATTGCCCTGTGGCGATCAAGAAGAGGCCTGAGCCACTGGAGCCAGGTGTGAGCTGCTGACGTCCACCTTGGCCTTTTCCACAACCTTCTTTTCTCAGTGCTTGCGTGTGCGTGCGCACACACACACACACACACACACACACACACACACAGAAGCTCTGTCTCTTGCTGTGCTAGTGCATTTCTCGGTTTAACATTATCCATAAAATATGCCTCCGCATCGCTGCTCTGCGATTACCCAGGAACGCTCCTTTGCATTCTAACATGTCAGCAGAAAGATGTGAAAAATGTCAATACCCATAAATCCCTAATATTTGAATATGGATCCAAGTGCAAAGGAACTGACCACACTAATAACAGCAACACAGCTAAACTGTTCAGTGTGGTTCAAAGCAATCCTGGGCTGACTTTAGGGGTTTTGTGAAGGATAAATGGATCCCGAATCACAATCCTTCCTGTACAATTCACTTTAAAAACACCACTAGAGCTGCTCTAGTTCCACCTCAAACACGAGCATGTGGAGAAAAAAAAACCTGCAGATGACAGCAGGAGGTGAAGGCTGAGGGGGAAAAGGTGTTCGGGCGCAGGCGAGAAGAACAGAGCCATGATGGACAAGCAAGAGGAAGTACTGGCCTTGTGAATATACTCGTTCGCTCTTTGTTTTTCACTCAACCTCTCTCTTTGTGGCCACTTCACGCTAACAGCAGTGGGCGACTGGACGGACAATAACGAGAGTGGCAGAACGAGCGCACGCTCTTAACACATTTACAGACTCCAGGACGACCGACAAACACTTAACACGGTTCGCACTCTCAAACATTAGTGTTCACAACAGGACAGCGTGCTACAAAAACCCAGTCAGATGATGATGATAATGATGATGATTATTATTATCATTCAGAGGGGGAAAAGCCCAGGATGTAATCGACATCGCTGTTTCTATATCCAACTAAAATAACAGGATGTTAGGTTGTTGTTATTCAGGTTGAAACAAAGTTCAAAAAGACCCATAACACCCACGTGGTCTTTCGTTATCACGTCCATAAATGTACATTTCCCTGACACAACCTGTGTTAACTCGCCTACACACTAGAGGACATCAGTGTTAGTATATAGTGTGTTAAGCGTAAGCACAGAGACATTCCTCACACGTTTTATGTAGTTACTTCCTTTCAAACTATTTCTATATTTTACTTTTTAATCGCGTTAGTAGTGAGCTCGGGGTGTGGCAGCCGCACACTGAGTCATGCAGTCACGGTTTGGCACACCGGAGGAGCCAGGGGCGAGATGAACCAGTGAGGTGTAACTCATAGGCCCTAATTGTATTTTCTCTCTAAATTGCCCAGAGGAGAAGAACAGTGGCTGGATGGGGATTAATTCAGTCTAAACTGATTTAAACCAAGAGCATTTCAGCAGTTGATTAATCATCACCTATGAGCTTTTGATTTTATGTATCCCATTAGCTTTTAATATGATTGCCCTGTTTTAGAGCCGTAACCTTTTCTGAGATTGCATTACTCTATCTGAGGCAACATGTTCTGGAAAGTGAGAAGGGAGTGTGTGAGTGTGTGTGTGTGAGTGTGTGTGTGTGTGTTGGGGCGAGGTGTTCTGGGGGCTGTAGAATCTGATGTTCTGACTCTTATAGTTCATGTTCAATGAGGGTGAAATGTTCCGATTTCGTTTGAGATAAATCAGTCTCACACCAAAGCTTGATGCTCATATCAAACATAACGATGACCTCTCCGCATGATGTCGTCATTATTGTTCATGATTTTGTGGAGACAACAGCCATTTCAAACAATGACACACAACATGTAGGTTTTACCTACATAAGTTAGTTGTCTACATAATTCTCAGTGTGAGCAGGGTTGGATGGAATAAAAGAAAAGCATCTGTTTACAGTACATCAAATGCCACATAGTGTGTGTGTGTGTGTGTGTTTATCTGGTCTTGAAAGCAGCCGTGCTCATATCACCAAAGTCAAACGCTGACATTGCCCCTTTTTCTGTGTGTTCACTCATGCAGTTTTTCTTTAATGAATAATTTCCAAAAAAGGTGAATTATTAAGGTAACACTATGCTAGTCTGAGTCATCCTTAATTAGTTGACCCCAAAGTCCACCAATTCACACTCCATTAAAGGTTCACTGAACAACCTGACCTCTGACCCCCACTAGCACTCAGTAGTCTTTGTCATCCTCATTTCTTCTCTTCTACCACGTCTGCACTTTCCTCGTCCTCATGTCATTCCACTTCTCTCCTCCATCATTTTCCATTTCTTCTTTCTCTTTTTCCGGATTAATTAACAATATGAATAATACATTTATTGCAAAGTAGAAACACTAAATCACCGTAATGAGGTGACGAGTGAATATGGAAAAAGGAAACAAAATAATTGACATTTCATTCCATTTTATGACCAACGTTTGACACACAACCCCCTTCCGCTGCACGGTTTATGAACACTGCACAGGTCTGGGTGGGGGGGGGGGGGGGTT